>SJYC01124236.1:0-12672 GCA_006408675.1 Madoqua kirkii | reverse complement strand
TGTTTGTTTAAAAACACAACCCCACCACTTTATAGCTGCATCAGATATGTACGGATAGGGAGCTGGACGGCTAGCCTGCCACCGCGCTGTTCTCATCGGCTCACCTCGGGAGTCTCCCCAGCCCCCCACCCCAGCTTCCACGTCACTGCACACCTCTAACACAGCTTTCAAACTCCATCGGTCTAGTTGCGTCATCAGACTCCTGGGGAAAACAATTCCTTTCCCCAGCTGAAAATTAGGAACTTCATTTCCTTGAAGAAAAAACAACAGCAACACATTAAGTGGCCACCAAAAGTATAAACAGTTCTGGGGTCATTGCGTGGGTGCCAACAACTGTAGACGGAGAACTGTCAGTGGAAAACACAGATTTAAAAATCCTGCTGATCGGCATTATAAAAACTCCAAAAACGAAGGCCTGAAGCAGCTGTCCCGTCACCTGTAACGGAAGCCAGCAGTCAGGTGAGGCTTTAACTATCACTCCGTTTTCTTTCTTGCTAACTGTCAAGCCTTTTGCTTGTAAAACTGTACAGAGATGCACAAATATTTACCTTGGAAATGGATGCAATCTGATCAGAGGCGTGCCCGGGTGGGCAGGGCGGGGGCTGGCTGCAGTGTCTCTGGGCCAGGTCACCGAGTGGCGCCAGGATGCTTCCCGCCACGCTCCTGCAGACGGCTCTCATCACTCGACCTGCAAGGGTCCCGGCGGCCTCCTCCACCCGGGCTGGGGCTCCGGGTCCTTCCGGTGACTTGAGTAGTGACATCGCCTCCCCTGGGCTTCCCATCTCCCCAGATGCCAACCAAGCAGAGAAACACCAGGAACGGAGGACTTGCCGTCAGGCATGCAGCACAAAGGGCTCGCCTGGAGTGGCGGGTGCAGGCTTCCCTCGGCCCACACCTCTACCCTCACCTTCCCAGACACAGTAGGCACCTCCACTGACAGCCCCAGACAGCCCTCGAGGGCTCGGCGGGATCCACGCCATGCACGATCGCCACGACACTCCGGTAAGGACACTGTCAGCCCAAATTCTCGCGGCTGCACATTCCCGTGGCTTACAGCTTCCACTCAGCGTTACCCAGGCATCTGACCACCTATGGCCTGGTGCGCTGACTACTCATGGAGGCCGGTCTTCACTTCTGAGTCTAACAGGGCCATCTGACAAAGCTGGGGCAGAGGCCAGTGGCTTTCAGACTGGACAGAAAAGCAGATGCCCGCGTGTGGAGAGAGGGGCTGTCTGCTTGGCCTGAACTTCCTGAACAAACCGGGGCCGGGAACATTCCCTGCCCTTGGCGCCCAGGACAGGGCAGGGCTGCCCCCTGCTCCCTTCTGTCCACCTGTGAGCGCTCTCAGGACAGACAGCTGTTCCCTCACGGCCCTCTGACGCCGCACCGGCACAGGCCGCGTTCCAACGATTCCGTCCACCACGCAACACGGAAGCCACGGCTTCTGCACCTGATACACCAAGCCAGCATGCAAGCTGTCTTCCAGTCCATAACCAAAGTAGCTGGGCCTTCCCGAACACGCGTCCCATGTGAGACAAATACCTTGCTGCACCAAAGACAGACTCAAAAAGGCGAATCTGTCACACGCCAGCAACTGTTCTTCGCACCCTGCTTCTCTAAGAGCGGAACGCGCTCAAACCGGGCGGCGGTCTGTCCAGCACCCTGTGGTCGCTGTTCAGTCACCCAGTCATGTCCGATTCTTTGCGACCCCACGGACACGGCGCGCCAGCCCTCCCTGTCCTTCACTCTCTCCAGGAGTCTGCTCAGACTCACGTCCATTGGGTTGGTAACGCCACGCATCTCATCCTCTGCGTCCCCTTCTCCAGCACACTTGGCAAGATGCGAAAGGACGGGGCTGCTTTTGTTTAACTGCAGACTATAAAAGTTACAACATGAACCGAACCAGCCTGTCCTTACGGGGCGGCACTGCCCTTCCGGGAGCGGGAGTGAGGCGTCCCACCCATCACACAGCATTAGCTTCTTTGAAGATCACCCTATAATTAGATCTCCAGGTAAGGCTTCAGTTTAGACTTCAGTTCCATTTAAAACAGATAAGATCCACGTCCCCGCTCTCAACTACAACAACGAAAAGTCACGACGAGCGGCCGACAGACGCGACCTGGCACAGGCACGGCCGTCTCCCAAACCGCACGGGTGCGGAGGCTGAAGCTCGGGCACTGGGTCCTGAAAGCCCGCGCCCACATGCCCTGAAGCCTCCGAACGGCCAGAGCGGGCATCTCTGGATTCCGTAACCGGCGGAGAGTGATGCTGCTGTTTTTGTTTCTCTGACGTTGCTGAAGGAGCAGCCACGGGTGCCACGTGCAGAAGCAGACTTCCTTCCTCAGTCTGCCAACAAAGCAGCAAACCCGACTGCTCCTCCAGGCCGCGGAAGCACGTCTGGGTTCCTGTTCTCACGCAGACCCGCTGCAGCCTCAAGCCCGACCGGTGCAGCTGAAGCCGAGAGGAGAGACTGCAGGCCTGGAGTTTCGAAGAGCTTAGAAACCCAGGACAGCAGGGGAGGCTTCTTCAGAGCCCCATCGGCCCCGACAGAAAGGCAGACGCAGCACAGCGAGCCTCTAATGACGAAAATAAGAGGCTCACAGAACGCGACGCAGGCTCGGCATCATTCCTCAACAGAAGTTCTCAACTGGAGTCCTCAGAGCATGTCTCGACCCCCGACTGGGACCTACCACATCCAGGGGCTGCTTGAAGCTGCACACACACAAAGGAATTCTCTAGCAAGGTTGAGCGTCCAGCTATCGCGTGACCACAGGCCTCTAGCGGGCTGGCATCATGACCAGTCCTTGGCTCCAGATGGTTCTGTCTCGCTGCCACACTCGCGCTCTAACAGCTCGGCTTACCAGAACTCCGTCTCGACCGACACACCCACGGAGCGCACGAGGCCAGTCTCAGCGGTGAACTCTCCAACCGCTGGGATCCTGCGGGGCCCTCAGGGGCCAGCTCACACCACGGCCCCGGACAGGCTTTCCCGATACCTCAGCCAGAGCTCCCCTGCCCTGGTCACTGCGGGCAGCCTCCCACAAGTCCCTCACACACATCAGTCACGAGAGCACCATCTCCCCGGCTCTCAAGAGGGCCTGCACCGTGGGGCCCGCACAGAGCTCGTCACTAAACATTCCCTTCCCATCAGCACGGAGCACAAACCCTTGGGTATGCAGCCCAAATCCCTGGCTGAACTGAATTCTTCTGTATCAGTGCTGACAAAAGGCCACAGGTGCCAACAATCCCATTCTTCAGAAGGTTTTAAAACTATCAATATGTAAATATACAGGGAAGGTGCACCTTCACGCAGTTAAATGATATACCCGTGAGATTCTGGGTAGACTCCCAGTCCATGGACAAAGGGCCTTCACGCAGCTGACACACTGTTCTCACCTCTCACTGGATGTGAAATCTGGCAACTAAAGGTGGCTCCTGGTCTTACGTTTAGATCTTTAATCCATTTTGAGTTTATTTTTGTGTGTGGTGTTAGAAAGTGGTCTAGTTCCATTCTTTTGCAAATGGTTGACCAGCTTTTCCAGCACCACCTGTTAAAGAGACTGTCTTTACTCCATTGTATGTTCTTGCCTCCTTTGTCGAAGATAAGGTGTCCATATGTGTGTGGGTTTATCTCAGGGCTTTCTATCTTGTTCCATTGGTCTATATTTCTGTCTTTGTGCCAGTACCATACTGTTAACTAAAGGTGGCTCCTGAAGTCACGGATGCGGGGATGGAGCGCCGTGAGAGAGAGCCACGCGGTCTGGGGCGCCCACACGTTCACCGAGGCGCAGCGCCAGCACCAGAGCCGCGCGACAGCAGAGCCGCGCCTGCGCAGCTTCTGAAACACCCATGACGTGATCGTTCAGGACAGCCCACTGGGAAGTGACCAATTAGCATCTTAAAGATTACAAAAATAACAAGAAAGATGAGGAAGTCTCACCTGTGGCATTTACAGAAGTCAGAGCAACTAGTAGGTTCAGATCATCTGCTGCCCCACAGCACAGGGGCAGGGGTCAGACTCAGGCACCGCTGTGATCGCCAAGGAAGAGCCCCGAGCCCGGCACGGAAAGGCCAGGAGGTGTGGACGCCAGCTCGGCCAAGACACGGGAGCTCTGCTCCCCCAGGGCCCTCTGCTGCACGCAGAAACTGCTCCAGACGCGACCCAGGAAAGGGGGCGGGAAGGAGGAGGCAGGCTGCCTGGGGCCCCAGACTTGGGGAGGGATATGGCAGGGAGCTCCCAGGGGTCCCGAGTGTCCCCGCCCACCCAGGACAGGGAGCTGAACGCGCCCCCGAGCTGGGAAAGCCAAGAGGCGGGCGGGCAGCCAGTGCCCCGCCAAAGGTCCAGGACGAGGGTGGCCTCACAGCAGAGACGCCCGCTCGGCACCAGGCAGAGGCCAACAGAGAAGCGGCACGCGTCCTCCTCGGCGGTTTCAGCGGGGCTGAGAGGGGAGCGACCTTCCACACCCCCTTCCAGTCCCTGGGAACCAGGTGAACATTCCAGGCAGCCACCAGGAAGAGCTGCTGGTGGGACCAAGGGAGGACCTCACCTGCCGGCCCTGCCGAGACTCCAGGAGGTGCTCCGACCCCCGCCCGCGCAGGGCAGTGCTGGCGGGGAGCCAAGCTTCCACCCCAACCAGGCTCCGTGGGGAGCTGGGCCAGTGGCCATTGCTGACTCCCGCCTCCCTGCTGTCAGCCAGGTCTAGGGAGAGCTGAGGTCAGAACCCCACTCCACAAGGCAGAAGGGCTTCAGGGGCCTGGTCGTCAGGCATGAGGGCGAACACACCTATCCCCAGAGTCCCAGCAGGAAAGGAGAAAACAGCAAGACTGCAAAAGTGTTTGAAGAAATGATGATGAAAAACAGCCCAACTCTGGCAAAAGACACGAACACACAGAGTCAAGCAGCTGGAAGCGTCAGTCGCTCAGCTGTGTCCAGCTCTTCGCCACCCCATGGGCTGTGGCCCACCAGGCTCCTGTGCTCACGGGATTCTCCAGGCAAGAACACTGGAGTGGGTTGTCATTTCCTTCCTCAGAGCATCTTCCCAGCCCAGGGATCAAACCCGGGTCTCCTGCATTGCAGGCAGATTCTTTACCCACTGAGCCAGCAGGAAAGCCCTCAGAAGCTGACCATACCCTAAATACAATCAGCTGAAAGACAGCTACGTCCAGACAAAGCATAGGGAAACTTCTGGAAACCAGAGACAAAGGGAAAACCTTAAAATCGTCTGGAGAGTCGTGAGGCGTGTACCGAAAGGGGAAGAGTAACCCGAAAGGCTTGACTTTTCGTCTGAAACCATGGAGGCCGGAAGAATGTGGCACGTTTTTCAAGTACTAAGAGAAAACAAGTGTCAGCTGTGAATCCAATTGCTAGCAAAGACGTTCTTCAAGATTAAAGGTGAAATAAAGACATTCGTGGACAAAGAAAGCTGACAGACTTTGTTGCAGGCAAATCCACATCACAGAACAGCTAAAGGAAATTTCTCCAGACAGAAAGGAGAGGGTAACAGGAGAAGGCTTAGGAGGCTTCAGCAAGGAAAGAACCCAGAGCAGGCAGGAATAACTGCAAATGTAACCAACTACTTCTCGCGAGCTTCTTAGATCATTTTTGATGACTGAAGTGAAACCATCTGATGAGGTGCCCAAAGTGCAAGAATCACTTTAGAACACTGATACCCTACAAGTGGGAGGGCAGAGGGACCTGCACAGGAATGAAGTTCCCACACTTGACTCACAGCTGTGGACAGCGTCCAGCAGGTCAGGGTGAGCTACGCATGCCTACTGCAGGCTTGGAGCCAGCACCAAGGAAGCGATGCGCTCCCAAACCAACCAAGAGGGGACCCTGAACACATTCAAGTGACTCACAGGAAGGCAAGAAAGCACAGAAACAAAACCCAAGATGTGAAAGGGCAGGGGATCCCCTGGTGGCTCAGCTGGTGAAGAACCCACCTGCGGTGCAGCAGACCCCAGTTCAATTCCTGGTCGGGAAGATCCCCTGGAGAAGCGAAACGCTACCCACTCCAGTGTTCTGGCCTGGAGAACCCCATGGACGGGGAGCCTGGCGGGCTGCAGTCCACAGGGCCACAAAGTCAGTCATGCTCAAGCAACGCAAGGCAAAGGACGGCAAGCACACGCCGGGAAAGAGCGCGGCTGTTAGAGCGGCTGCTGCGGCAGACTGCAGCCCCCGAAAACCGCTGGAGACCACACGCGCCCCTGACACAAGAAGGCCCGTCCATCAGGAGCACACAGCCACCCGAGCGTCCACACACCACACGACGCTCTCAAAACGCAGGACGCAAGACCCAAGAGAACTGAAAGAGACACGGACAGCGACAGCCGGCGACCTGAACACCTCCCTCTCTGCAAGGACAGAGCTACGAAAAAGAAGCACCAGCAACCACACAGCGCCCAACACCGCCTTCAGCCAGCTGAGCAGTCAGCACACGCAGAAAGCCCCACACAGCTCACACTGCTTTCCCAGGCACCCGCGGGTCACTCACCGACACACGCCCGCAGAGCACACTCCAAGACAGCCCGTGCTCTGGGCCACAAACAAACCGCAGCAAATTCACGGGAGCTGAAACCACCCAAGGCACATCCTCCGACCGTCACGGAGTCACAGAAATCGAGGACAGAAAGCTGGCGGGAAAATCTCCAAACTCTCGGAAACTGCAACACACTTCTAAACAACCTGTGGCAACCTCAAAAAGAGCAAAAATGCACACGGACCTGGATAAAAACTAAAACACCACGTACCAGACCACGTGGACACAGCTAATGCAGGGCTGAGGGAGGCAGGCACAGCGCTGAAGACATTCACGTTAGCAGAGAGAAGCAGTCTCAGATAAATCTCTACCTCTAGAAAATTTTAAAAAAGAGCAAAATAAAATCAAAGGAAGTAGAAGAAAAAGTACTAAAAAGCAGAAATAAATGAAGTTGGAAACAAAAGAAAAATCAATGACAAAAAGCTGGTTCTTTGAAGGAAAAACAAGTTGGTAAAGTATAAGCCTCTAGAAAGAAGGCTGACAGATCAGAAAGACACGAAGCGCCAGTGCCAGGAGAGAGACGGCAGCTCCGCCTACCCTCACCCTCTCGGAGTCCCAGCCAGTGCACTGGGGCAAGAAAGAGAAAGAAAGGCTTAGCTACGGGGAAAGGGGAATAAGCACCCCTATCGGCAGATAACTTGCAGCTCAGTGCAGTCGCTCAGTCGTGTCCAACTCTGCAACCCCACGAATCACAGCGCGCCGGACCTCCCTGTCCATCACAAATCTCAGAGTTCACTCAAACTCACGTCCATCGAGTCGCAATGCCATCCAGCCATCTCATCCTCTGTCGTCCCCTTCTCCTCCTGCCCCCAATCCCTCCCAGCATCAGAGTCTTTTCCAACGAGTCAACTCTTCTCATGAGGTGGCCAAAGTATTGGAGTTTCAGCTTCAGCATCAGTCCTTCCAAGGAACACCCAGGACTGATCTCCTTCAGAATGGACTGGTTGGATCTCCTTGCAGTCCAAGGGACTCAGGAGCCTTCTGCAACACCACAGTTCAAAAGCATCAATTCTTTGGCACTCAGCCTTCTTCGCAGTCCAACTCTCACATCCATACATGACCACAGGAGAAACCATAGCTTTGACTAGATGGACCTTTGTTGGCAAAGTAAAGTCTCTGCTTTTGAATATGTTATCTAGGTTGGTCATAACTTTTCTTCCAAGGAGTAAGCGTCTTTTAATTTCATGGCTGCAGTCACCATCTGCAGTGATTTTGGAGCCCCCCAAAATAAAGTCTGACACTGTTTCCACTGTTTCTCCATCTATTTGCCATGAAGTGATGGGACCGGATGCCATGATCTTCGTTTTCTGAATGTTGAGCTTTAAGCCAACTTTTTCACTCTCTTCTTTCACTTTCATCAAGAGGCTTTTTAGTTCCTCTTCACTTTCTGCCATAAGGGTGGTGTCATCTGCATATCTGAGGTGATTGATATTTCTCCCGGCAATCTTGATTCCAGCTTGTGCTTCTTCCAGCCCAGCGTTTCTTTACATGGACAATCCCAAATAATCTATAGAAAAGCTCTTAGAACTACTAAGTGTATTTAGCAAGGTCACGGGACAAACAATTGAGACACAGAAGCAATCCTACACCATATACTGACAATGAGCATGTGGAAACTGAAAATACAAGCACAGCATCACAACAGCTCTAGAGAAAATGAAACACTTAAGCATCAAGGTAACAAAACATGTACAGGACATGTCTGTGGATAAGTGCAAAACACTGATGAAAAAAAAAACAAAGACAACCTAAATAAATGAGGACATAACATGTTCATTAATTATCAAACTCAATATAGGAGACATGTCAGTTCTCCCCAAGCTGATTCATGGTTTAGTGCAAATGTGATCAAATCACAGCAAGCTTTTTTTGGTGTTGTTTTTAACAGACATAGGAAAGCTTACTCTAAAATTATAGGACAGGCACAGATCCTAGAATAGCTCAAACCATCTTGAAAAAAACGAGGTGGGAAAAGTCGCTTTGACATTACATCTTCTAGATAGCTCCTGCCCTCAGCACGGAATGACCCTGGAAGAGGTGCCACACAGATCAATGGAACAGAATGGAAAACCCAGAAGCAGACCCACACCGAATGCCCACCCGACTCTTCACAGGGGAGCAGAAGCGACTCCGTGCAGGAGGGACAGACAGGCTTTTCAACACAGTCCCAGACCAACTGGACATCCACAGAGAAAAGAACAAAGAGCAAAAAGCCCTCAGTCTAAACCTCAACCTTATACAAAAATTAGCTCAAAATGGATCAGGGACTTAAAAGTAAAATGTACAACTACAAAATTTTCTTTTAAAAAAAGGAGAAAATCTCTGGGAACTAGGGTTATTAGGCAGAGAGTTCTTAGATGACACCTAAAGCATGATCCATCAACGGGAAAAGCTGATAAGCTGGACCTCATCACAATTAAAAGCGTTTACTCTGTGAAAAGTGAAATTGTAGTCAGTCATGTCCCACTTTTTGGAGACCCCATGGACTGTAGCCCACCAGGCTCCTCCTCTGTCCATGGAACTCTCCAGACAAGACTACGGGAGTGGGTTGCCATTTCCTCCTCCAGGGGATCTTCCCAACCCAGGGACTGAACCCAGGTCTCCTGCATGGCAGACACTCTTTACCGACTGAGCCACCAGGGGATCCCTTTCACTCTGTGAAAGGCTTTGTCAAAAAAAAGATGAAAAGACAAGCTACGGACTGGGAGAAAGTTTTTACAACCCACATATTTCAGAAAGGAGTAGTATCCAGAATACAAAAAGAGCTCTCAAATCTCAACCATAGAGAAACAAGGAGCCATAAAGAAACGGAGGCTCAGCAGTAGAGTCTGCCTACCAAAGCAAGAGATGCAGGTTCGATCGCCGGGCTGGAAAGAGCCCGGAGGAGGAGACAGCAGCCCATTTCAGGGTTCCTGCCTGGGAAATCCCACGGACAGAGGAGCCTGGCAGGCTCAGGCCAGCCGGTCACAACAGAGCTGGACACCACTGAGCGAGTAAACGACGACGACGAGAAGCACGAAGAGACATTTCACCAGAGGGGATATACAGCGGCCAAACGAGCACGGGAGAGACGCTCACCAGCGATAGGCGCCAGGGAAATGCAAATTGAAACGGCAGTGATACAGCGCGTCCACACCTATCACAAGGAGTAATCGCTGTGCAACAGCTGATTACAAGGCTGAAACAAGGAGTGACACCACCACCCAACGCTGGCAAGGATGCAGAAACACCGGATCATCATCTCATACACTGCTGGTGGGGACGCAGAACAATCCCGCCATTTCAGAAACAGCTCGGCAGTTTCTTATAAAACGAAACACACAACCACCACAGAGCTGAGCAACTGCACTCTCGGGCATTCATCCCAGATGCATGAACATTTATTAATAATAGGCAGAAGCTGGAAACAACCCAGATGCCCTCCAAAGGGCAGACGGTCAAACGGTGAGCGGGGGGCGAACCCTCCCCGTGAGTGCGGGCGCGCTCAGTTGTGTCTGACCCCGTGGACTGTGGCCGCCAGGCCCCTCTGCCCATGCGATTTCCCAGGGAAGAGCACTGGCGTGGGCTGCCCTTTCCTTCTCCAGGGGATCTTCCCGACCCAGGGATCGGACCGGTATCTCCTGTGTCTCCTGCCCTGGCAGGCGGGTTCTTTACTCACAGCAGTCAGAAGGCAGGGACTATAAATTGTGGACACACACCAACTCTAGGGAATCACCTGAGTGATAAAAGACAATTCCAAAAGGTCACATCTATATCCATTTATATGCATTTATATCCTATTCTTGAAATCATGAAATCACAGACTTGGAGAAAAGATCAGTTGTTGCCAGGGCAGCAAGGGGGCAAAGGGGGGCACTGACTGGAACAGACAACAGGAGGAAGGGATGTGATGGGAACGTCCCGCATCCTCACTTCCTCAACGTCGGTTTCTTGGCTGTGCGATCATCGTACCGGTTCTACAGAATCTCACCATTTGGGGAGCTGGTTGAAGGTATGCAGGAGCTATTATTGACAGGACGCTGCAATTATCTCAGTTTTAAAAGTTTAACTTTAAAAAGACAGGGTTCAGTTCCCAGCTCCGCCACCTGTTAACGAGGCACCTAACTTCATGTAGATTTCAAACTCTGTTTTCAACTTTCCCACCGGCTAAATGGACAATGCCATTTGAAGCATTATGGAAATTAAAAGCCATATATGAGAAGGCCCAGCACACAGCTAGTGCTTTAGAAACAGCCTGCTGACATGAACTCTATTTGTAGACACAAATATTATTCTGAAGAGTTATCATTCAAATATCTGCTACTAGAGCCTTACAAAGCAATTTATTTAAGAAGTCCCTTCACAGAGGGATCTGTCCAAATAAAAATGGGGCAGGGGGGTATGGTAATTACTGCTTTTAGAGGGAAAGATGAATTGCTAACTACTTACTGAAATGGTCCAAACAGATGAAGTGAGTTTAATACGGAACTACAATTAGAAAAGAAAAAAAAATGACAAGGAAAACAAGATACTGCTTAACAAATTTTGTTTCTTGTTGATAAGGAAGTTTATAAAAGTTAGTGTTTATATGTAGTGGGAAAAGCTAAAACTGAGTTTTCTAAATGACACTTAATGCACTGATTTAGATTTTAAGATTCTATGTTTCTAAGCATTTTATCTGCGAGTGGAGAGAAACCGGGAGTTGATCAGCCAAATCTTATAACCTACTTGGTTCAGAGGTCCGAAAAGCCACAGAGGTAAAATCAAGCTCTGTGACAAAGAAAATCAAGTGCACTTTACCCCAGAAGACGAGGAGAATTTTAAACACAGTTAATCCCCTGAATCATACTGGGCACCTAGCCTTTAAAGTTTATGAAGTATTGGGCCAGAGCTCTGACTCACAGAGAAGCTTTTGAAAGAGGTGAAAAGGAGAGGCATGTTTTATCATTCAAATGACTCTCTTCCCGGCAGGACCCTAAAAGAGCTATTTCTATCCACAAGAGACGTTTTACTAACAAATCCATCACGTGGGAACACTGGTGTGAGACCACGGACGCGGGCCTGGAGGCGGGGAGCCCCGCGTTCCAGGGCTCGGCTGGGAGCCACTCACCCCCAAGGCCCGGGGCGTCCTCGTGGGTGAAGTGACAGATGTGCGCCAATGGGTTTCTGCAGTTCTCTGCTAAATTTAGAGCCCAGCGTCTCCAGGGAGGATTCTGGGACAAGTCTCCCTCTACCTCTGTTTTGAGACAACTTTCCTCATACCTGTGATTTGGTTTTCCCAAAATGGGCACGGGTAGGTGAAGGGGCAAAAAGAGGGCAGAGTAAGACCCTGTGAGGGGGAAAAAAGAGGAAATGAGCTTAGTCTCGGTACAGGGGAGATTGTTTTCCCCTTGTCGTCAGTTTTCTCCAGAATTCCTCCGGGGCCCTTCAGCACAAGCTCACAGGGCTCACAAAACAGGAGGGGAAACTTGGTAAACTGTGCACTCCCCCCGCCCCCTCCAAACACAGCACTCCACAAACAGGAAGGAGGGCCAGAAGCACCTGGAGATGAAACACCGCCTGAGGGGTATCTTGACAACTGTAAGGCAAGGATCTAACTCACATCCTCACACAAACACAACAGTTCTGTGGCAGTGTAGGATATCTGCACACGGGCTGGATCTTTGACCATATTAAGGAGTTTTTACTTTTTAGTTTGATATAACACCATTAAAAAAAAAGAGCAAACACCACCAGCGGGTGCTTGCCTTTGAGCTGTGTCAACAAACCTTTTCTAATGAATCTATGCAACGTCTGGGATTTGCGTGAAACTCGCCGGGGCAGGGGGCACAGGGAGGGGTACAGGCCCACGGCACTGGCCCATCGACGCTGCTCAGGCTCTGCGGAGGGGCCCGGGGACCCACTGTCGCTACTGTTTTTCTCTGCGCTGTACATGTTGGAAATCTTCCTAGTAAACAGTCTAAAAGAAGAGGCTTGCGGCCGGTTTCCTGCCCCGTCTGCAGCGCTCTTCTGAACTTAACTGGGAAGGCGGGGCAAGGATGGCACCCCGAGCCCAGGCAAGGCCCTCCCGCTCCTGAGGCCCTCGCCGCTCCGACGCCCCACAAGGAGTCGGCTTCCCCCCTTCCAGAGCCCCCCACCCCCCCCCCCCCCCGCG
>SJYC01124232.1:0-15612 GCA_006408675.1 Madoqua kirkii | reverse complement strand
CACACACAGCCACACACACACACCACACACAACCACACCCAAACCACACTCAACCACACCCACACAGCCATACCCACACACCACACTCAACCACACACACACAGCCACACACACACCACACACAACCACACACATACAAAGACACCACACTGAACCACACCCAAACCACACCCATACCACACCCACCCAGCCACACACACACCACACACAACCACACACACACAGCCACACACACACCACACACAACCACACACATACAACCACACCACACTGAACCACACTCACACCACACCCACACCACACCCACACAGCCACACACACACATAACCACACACACCACACACAACCACACACACACAACCACAGCCAAACCACACACACTATACACAACCACACACACACAACCACACCCAAACCACACACACACCACACACACAGCCACACACACCACACCCAAACCACATACACATCAAACCTATACAGCCACACACACACCACACACAACCACACACACAGAACTACACACACAACCACACACAACCACACACAACACAACCACATACTCAACCACACACACTCAACTACACACACCACACACAACACACACACACACACATACAACCACACACAACCACACCCACACCATACACACACCACACACACACAGCCACACACACATAACTGCACACACAGCCACATACGCACACAACCACACCCATACCACACACACACAGCTACACACACACACAACTGTACACACACAGCCACATGCAGACAACCACACACACAGCCACACACGCACACAACCACACATAAACCACACACATAACCACATACACACACTTGCACACACATGCTCACCACTAGAGGGTACCAGAAGTCTTCCCAGCCTAGAAACTCATCTGCTGAAACTGATGAATGTACGCGTGTGTGCACGCGCGCACACACACACATGCACACAGTCAAGAAAAGAAAGAAAGAAAAAGGAAAGAAAACGTCTGGAAAAATATAGCAACTGATGGTAATTCAAGCCGACGATGGCTGTACATCCTGAGGCTGATGGCAGCAAAGCGTGAGCAGGGCTTTCCTCCCAGATCAGTGGCTTCCCTGGTGGCTCAGCAGTAAAGAATCCCCTGCCAACCCAGGAGACGCAAGAGGTGCGGGTTCAGTCCCTGGGTCGGGAAGATCCTCTGGAGAAAGAAGTACAACCCACTCCAGCGTTCTCGCCTGGGAATCCCGTGGACCAGGAGCCTGACGGGCTACACTCCATGGGGTTGCAAAGAATTGGACACGACCGAAGAACAACAACCCAGGTCAGTAGACCGCACTGAGATGTCTCCTGACGTGCACACCAGCTTCCTTGGCCCCTCCTCCAGGCTTGGGGCATCTGGGCACCTCCTTCCCATGCCCTCCTCAGTCCTCTCCGCACCACTAAGAGCGTGTGGGAGCGGGCATCAGAAACCGCCTTCCAGACGCAATTTTCCACGACCTGGGAGCGGTTCCTGCAGGTGTGGCCGCGTGGGAACTCCCCTGTCCGCGTGAACAGGCCCGGCCCAGCCCCTCGCCCTCGCTCCGGGAGAACCGGGGGCAGCTCTTACTCACCCGTACTGGCGGCCTGTCTTTCCCCCTCCCTCTCCTCTGGAGCTCGGGGCCGCCGGGATGTCCGGGGAGTTGTTTGCTTTAAGCGTCAGGGTCTCGGGGCTGGGGGGAGGTGTGACTTCCTTGGGGTGAGTTCTGGGCCCAGCCTCCCTGGCCCAGGCTCTGTCTGAAGGTCTGCCTTCCTTCTTGCTTTGGGGCCCAGCTACCCCCAAGGTCAGACACACCCTCAAGGTCAGATGCAGCCTCAGGGCCACCGTAAGGAGGCTGCGGGGCCTCCTCCGAGAGTCTGGCCTACCCCCGCCGGGGCCCGGGGCACAGGGCCCTGCTCTGCCCTCAGCCTCTCCCCGCACACCAGCCCTGTCCCTCTTTCCTGCACCCTGGAGGCAGGGCTGGCTCCCTGTGTGATCCAGGTTTGGGGACAGAAGGAAGACAGAGACCCAGGAAGGGGTCCCGGGGGTGTGGGGAGCATCCGAGCCCCCCGCCGCCTCCGACTGCAGACCCAGCAGGGAGGCAGCCGAGCCCAGGTGGCGGGCGGGTGAGGCCTGGGGGCCTGCGCCACCATGGACGGAAGTGCCGCCCCACTGGACAGAGGCTGGCATCTCCGGGAACGCAGTCAGCCTTTCCGAACCCTGACGCTGCCTGCGTGCCCACGTGTGACCAGGTGACCGAGAAAGCGTCCTGGCTCTGCTGGAGTCTGCATCCCTGGCCTGTTTCCTGTGGCTTCTGTAACAAACGACTTGAACCGCGTGACTCAAAGCGACAGAAACGTCCTCTCTCCTGGCTCTGAGATCAGAGGTCCGCAGTCAAGGTGGCCGCAGGGCTGGCCTCCCTCCAGGGCTCCAGGGGAGGGTCCTCCCGCCTCCTCCGGCTCTGCTGGCCCCCCGGTTTTCCTTGGCTTGCGGCCACCTCACCCCACCCCCTACCCCTGTCCTCACAGGGTCCTGCTCTTTCTGAGTTTCTGTATCCAACTCTCCTCCTTGCTTCTCCTTTGAGGACTCCAGTCACTGGGTTAGAGACACCCTTGGTCCACTATGACCTCATTGATTCTTTGTTGTGTTCAGAGAAGTTCTTTGACATATAAAATTTATAAACATCAAAGTTGTACCGCTTGATGTTTTGACATGTGCATTCAGAGTGAAAAGACTGCCACCATCAAGTCAGCTAATCCATCCCCTTGCGCCGTTGCCAGTGTGTGTGTGTGTGTGTGTGTGTGCGCGCGCGCGCGCGTGGCCAGTGAAAGTGAAACTGCCTTAGTCGTGTCTGATTCTCTGTGGCCACGTGGACTGTACAGTCCATGGAATTCTCCAGGCCAGAACACTGGAGTGGGCAGCCTTTCCCTTCTGCAGGGGATCCTCCCAACCCAGGGATCGAACCCAGGTCTCTCGCATCACAGGCAGATTCTTTACCAGCTGAGCCACCAGGGAAGCCCAGGAATACTGGAGAGGGTAGCCTACCCCTTCCCCAGTGGATCTTCCTGACCCAGGAATCGAACCCGGGTCTCCTGCATTGCAGGCGGATTCTTTACCAGCTGAGCTATCAGGGAAGTCCGTGTGTGGTGAGAGGTCTTTTTGTTTTAAAGGCTTGTGCGACGTGGACCATTTTTAAAGTCTGGACTGAATTTGTTACAGTTATTACTACTTTTTCATGCTTAGGCGACCCCGACGAGGGGTGGATGGAATCTGCACCCCCTGTCCTGGAAGGGTGCTGTTCCGGAAAGGTGCCGGAGCACGGGGAAGCCCCAGAACTCTTGGCTTAAGGTGGATCCTCACAGCACGCTCGCTCATATGCCGCGGCTGCTACCCGCCTCACTGCGCTCTGGGTTCCCAGAACTCCTGCGTCTCGCGTGCCTGAAGCTTTGCAGCTCATCTTAACTGGATCACGCCTGCAAGGAGCGTGTTTCCAAATCAGGTCGCCTGCGTGTGTGGGGGGGTTGGGTCCTCATTGTCTCTGGGCGGGACGAGGAGGGTTAGAGAGGGCTGAGGGGACCTGCTCCCAGCAGAGGAGCGGTAGCCCTGCATCCCTCAGGTGGGAAGAGTTTGGGGGAGGTGCCCCCGAGGGGCACGTTTGGCCTGGCTGGATGTGGAGAGCGGGCGGGAGAAGGTTCTGGAAGGGGCCAGACAGTGCCGGCTGCTAGGCCAGGGTCGATCACTCTCATCCACCCCCTGTGCCTCCCAGTGGGAAGGTCTGCAGCAGGGGAGTGAGGTGACCTCGTCGTGTTCCAGGAAGATCCCCATCCACCGGGGATTCTGCCCCTGGGTCCATGCACAGCATCTGGAGGGTGGGTGGGGTCAGTGAGTTTTGACTGAAAAACTTACATCTTCATTTTCTTGAACCCTTGACTGAAAGTGAGTCTCTCCTTCCGCCGTGAATGGACATGGTGGCCTCAGGGCTGTGGGCACAGCCTCTGGGACTTGCTGATGGGCAGAAGCCCAGCGTCCCCGTGTCCTCTGTGCCTGTCACAGGAGACTTGAGATCCCCTGTGCTCATCCCGACTCTGGGATAATGACAGTGGTCGCCCCATTGTGGGCACAGCCTCTGGGACTTGCTGATGGGCAGAAGCCCAGCGTCCCCGTGTCCTCTGTGCCTGTCACAGGAGACTTGAGATCCCCTGTGCTCATCCCGACTCTGGGATAATGACAGTGGTCGCCCCATCACTGGGTCTTCTCGTTGAATATTGTTATTTAACACCTTCACAGCAAAGCACATAAGTTACCAGATTATGGGTTTGCTCCTTACATATTTTGATAACTGTATTTCAACAAAGACAGCTTCCTTTGCAAGCCTATGAATTTTATTTTATGCATCTAAAAATGTTATTTTAATGTTGGAGAGGGTGTGGAGAAAAGGGAGCCCTCCGACACTGTTGGCGGGAATGTGAGTTGGTGAAGCTACTATGAAAAACAGTATTGGGGCTCCTTGAAGACTAAAAACTGAGTTACCATATGACCCAGCCAGCTTACTCCTGGGTGTATATCCAGACAAACTATAATTCAAAAATATTCATGCAGTCCTCTGTGCATAGAAGCGCTGTTTACAATAGTCAAGACGTGGGGACAACCCGAACACCCGACAGAAAAATGGATAAAAAGACACACACCACGGAATACGAGTCAGCCGTCAAGAAGGGCGAAACTCTGCCGCCTGCAGCAGCGTGATAAGCTGACCTACAGATCAGCGCACGAAGTGAAGTAAGTCAGGCAGAGACAAATATCGTGATATCGCTTATGTGTAGAATCTGAAAAATAACATAACGGAATTATTCACAAAACAGACACAGACTCACAGATGTAGACAATAAACTTATGGTTATCAAAGATGAAAGGAGGAGAATAAATTAGGAATTTAACAGATACTGCTATATATAAACAGAGAAACAATAAGCATTTACTGTAAGCCCAGGGAACTATATTCAGTATCTTACACTAGCATATCTGAAACATGTCATAAAAGATAGGAAGCGTATCATAAATGTATCTTAAAACATACTATTGGAGAAGGAAATGGCAACGCGCTGCAGGATTCTTGCCCGGAGAATCCCATGGACAGAGGGAGGAGCCTGGCGGGCTACAGTCCACGGGGTCCCAAGAGTTGGACACGACCGAGCGACTAAACCACCAAACACATCATAAAAGACGTGAAACATAGAAAGAGTCTGGGACATATTACTGAGTCACTCAGCTGTACACCTGAGGCCTACACAACGCGGTAAACCAACCACTTCACCGTGGACACTGATGTTCTGAGGAGGATCCTCTGGGTTTCCAGGCGTCCAGGGGGTTCGTGGCACAAACACGGATGGGTCGCTGCGGGTCGGGTCGACCAGCCTGGGATGATCCGATCGATGGGGCTGGCCCTGGGCTGGGCTGGAGAGAGACCGAGGACTGGAAGCTATGAAGTGGGGCTGAGGCTTAGGCTTCCGGTTTGAGTGACTGGTGGGGGGTGATGGCATGTATGGAGAGGGGAAAGGGAAGAGGATCTGGGGGGAAATGGCATGTTTTTGGTTCGAGTATCTAACGTGGGCAAATCCCACTGGAGACGCCAAGGGCCCCGGTCTCGCTAGACCCGCGATTAACAACAGCTGGGCTGGAGTTGCCAGTCCGGTGGGGTCCCTGTGCGTGCTCGCTGGGGCCTCACGGTGCCCCCGAGAGTGTGCCACCCAGGTTTCATAGCTTTGTTTCACAGACGACCTTTCCTAGGGAGGTGGGCTACAGAAAGGCCTCTTTTAAAACAGCTTTGCTCCTTCCTTGCTGCCTTGTGGCTGTTCAGGTCCTGCTGCTGCTGCGCCTGTCTCTAGTCGCTGGCTGGGGAGGCTCCTCTTCTGGTGGAGCCCCGGCTCTGGACGCAGGCTTCAGGGGCTGCTCGACAGCAGGCTCGGGGCGTGGTGCACACGGCTCAGCTGCTCCGGGGCACGGGGGATCTCCCCGGACCAGGGATCGCACCCGTGTCTTCTGCATTGGCAGGCGCATTCTCATCCACCCTACCCCCAGGAAGCCCCAAAAGGGTATCTTAGCGCTCAGGTGTCCCCATGGCACCCCTTCGAGGCTGCCTGTCCAGCCCACAAATGTGCACGGACCCCTTCCTGTGCGGCCCACCCGAGCACCCCTGCCTCCAGGATGCCTGGAGCTGCTCATTGGCTAGTTTGGAGGGTCTTTTTTTGAGAGCAGAGGTCTAGGGCCCCCCAAATCAGCTATCCCCGCCAGGCTCGGAGCGTGCAGATAACTAACGGGAGCTGATGGCGAATCGATGTGAGCACAGGCAGGCTGGCCGGCGTGGCTGCAGCTTCCCAGCCCTGCCCTTGCCACCTCATCCATCAACAGAGCTCTGCTAACAAGAGGCCAGGGAGCTGCTGGGCCAGCCAGCCACACCCCATCCCAGCCTGCGGGGGTGGGACTGGGCCCTTTAGGAGAAGCCCATGGGTGGGGGGCGGTGCCCAGCTCTCCGGAGACCCCCATGAGCCTCTAGTGCAAAAGGGACCTCTGCCTTCAGTTTACATAAAAAAAAAGATGCATAAAAATTCAACAACATGATTGGATCCAGAGAGGTCAGCCGTGAGCCGAGGGAGGGCCACGGAGGGGATCAGCCGTGTGCCGCTTACTGTCGCCTCTGGGCTGCGTCTGTGAGCTGCCCACGCGGTAAATGATCTCTGCTGTCTTTCTTGGATTTTTGTTTTTTCCTCCAAAGCCTAAGGCCATGAGGAAAGCCAGAATTACAGAGTGGAGAGGGTCTTTGAGGGACCCCTCACTTATGACCCCTTCTCTACAAATGGCAAGTCCCCCAACCCCGGCCTGCCAGTACCCATGGCCGGTCAAAGCAGGGGCAGATGCCTAACTCAGGCTGGTCCAGACTCTGCAGGAGCTTGGGAGTCACCCCTGTTGAATGATCAGAGGATCTGGGAAGACAGAGCTTGCTTCCTAAGTGGAACTGAGCAGCTGGGGCTGAGTTCCGGCGGCCGCTCTTAGGTGGGTTGTGTGTCCCAGGTGGCCGTGGTGCCTGCCTGTTGCCTTACTCTGGCCCACATCACTCTTGTAATCCTTGCTTGCATGCGTGCCAAGTTGTTTCAATTGTGTCCAACTCTTTGTGACCCCATGGACTGCAGCCCGCCAGGCTCCTCTGTCCATGGGATTGTCCAGGCAAGAATACTGGAGTGGGTTGCCATTTGCCTTCTCCAGGGGATCTTCCTGACCCAGGGATTGAACCCAGCTCTCCTACATTGCAGGCAGATCCTTTACTACTAGCACCACTGAGAAGCCCATCACATCCTTGCTGGACCCTGGAAACCCTGATGGAATCCAGCCACTTGCTTTCTCGAGTATCTAGTCCCGGCAGGCTGCCAGCACCTGGGTGTCGGAGGCAGGAGTGAATGAGACGTGCGTGCTCCCTACCCTTGAGCAGCTCAGACAGTCATTCCAAAGGCGGGACGAAGAGGGTGAAGGGGTATGGAAGGAAGATGCCTCTCCTCCAGGTGGTTCGGAGACGCCTGATGGATGAGTGGGAGCCGGTCAGGCAGAGGGCAAGGAAGTGCTTCAGAGAAGAGGAACCGTGTGTGAGGCCCCAGCATCCAGAGCAAATGCTGGAGGGCTGACATGGCTCGGCGGGGTGCGTGCTGCGTCATCCCAGGAGAGACGAGGTCCCCCTGGACAGGGTGGTGGCCGTGGGACACGGGAGAGGCCAACAGATTTGGCAGGGAGTAGAGAGTTTAATCAACAAGATGAAGTGACTGAGAACATGGTGATGTGTGTGAGAGAGAATGGGAGCCAGGTGTCTGGCTGAGTGACCAAGTCAGGGGAGGGTTGGGTGAAGGGGTGGATTCAGTTTGGGGCCTGTGTGGACGACTGTCTTGAGAGGATGGGGGCGGGGTCAGTGCGTGTCTCGCGGAGGTGGACCCGGGTCCCAGCGCCAAAGGCCGCCCCTGAGCCCCTGGGAGCCGTCACAGCTCGCAAAGCACATGCACCCTTTTGCAGGCAAGAGCAGCGTCAGACGTCAGGGTGTTGGGACTGTGGAGTGTGGCCCCAGCTTGAGGGTGGTGTTGAGAGGGTCCCCCAGACGCCAGCGGCCCCTGCAGTTCGAGCGGGCTGGAGTGGAGGGGGTCTGGCAGCAGAAAGCAGGGCTGTCAGCAGTGGAAGCCCCCTCTGGGGAGGGGGGTGTGGCCCCGGGGGAGGGAAGCCGCCCCTGCAAACCCCTCTCTGGGGAGAGCACGTCCTGGGGGGACTCCAGGTAGCGGGGTGCAGGGCACAGCTGTTTCTGGGGTCATGGATGCTGTCGGCAGAGGAAATGACAGGTCCAGACAGGGATACTGGACAGCTGGAGCGTCCCCAGACACATGCTCCAGTAAAAAGGGGGAAAAAAAAGCGAGCAGAGAACAGTGTGAATAATGTGTTCTGGGTGGTGCAACAGAGTGGGGCTAGGAACGGGTCCTGCCTGTCTGCGCGTGAGAACCGGGGAGGCTCAGACCCAAGAAAGGCGGTTTCCTGTGTGTAGGGGGTGAGGACCGCAGAGCTGAGAATTTCACAGGATGTCCTCTTGCAGCGTGTGGCTTCTGACCTCTGAATGCTTTATTAAAAACAGGTACAAAAGTTCCAGACTAGAAGCGAGGATGAACCGCACATCTTTCTCGAAGCCTCTCCCTTCCAAGGTTCCCAGTCCCTTCCAGGTGACGGTCCCCGAGACCCATGGCTGCTTTAGGCTGGGCCGGGAGGCGTTCTGCACTTGCCGCCTCCAGGAAGCTGCTCACGGCCCCTTGAGGATGATGGGGTTTTTCCTGGGCTCTGTCTCCCCAGCAACACACAGCCTGGTGACTCCAGCAGGACTGGGCCCAGGTGAGGGACTGGGAGCCAAGATGGTGGGGGCGGGGCTGGGGGGCCACTTCCCGTTGCTTTCGGTTTGGGTTCCTGGCTTTTGAGATTGAAACAAAAAGCTGGGGTTCAGCCTCGGCTAGAGCGGGGAACTCTGGTTTCTCTGGGGCCAGGCTTTCTGGAAGTTGCTGGAACCCCTGCAGAAGATTCTGGGTGAAAGAGCGAGTAGGGCAGGGTGCTGGGAGCCCGGCCATCCCATCAGTCAAGCAGCCACAGCATCCTGGTTGACTTGGCGGGGCTGCCAGAGACAGACCCCGGGCGGGGAGGGAACCGGGGACACAGGTACAGGAGGAGCCAGGCCCTCGGCGTTCAGCTTAACGACTCCGGAGCCCAGGCACTCCCCTCCCGCGTCCCCCGCTCTTGTCTCCAGATGGCGGCCTGGGGAGGCAGACGGCCAGGGCCGGCCCAGGTGGCACCGCCGGGCAGAAGGCTGCCTCGGTCCACGAGAGGAAGCCCACGTCTTCTTGATCCGACTGCTGGGCGGCCTGGCCCCAGGCCAGACATTGCCCTGGATGCCCACCACTTCCCCAGTTGCTGGGGGAACAAAGCAGAAGCTCATCGAGGCCACCAGGGCCCCAGATGGGACCTCTGGACTGGAAGACCCAGCCAGGGCTGCGGGCAGCCAATCAGCCGGGCCTGAGCAGCGCTCCGGCCGTCAGCCGTGTGACCCTGGTCAAGTGACTTCACCTCTCTGAACCTCAGTTTTCTTCTGTATAACATGGAGAAGAGTTTGGCCACAGTAAGCAAGAGAAGCTTATACAGTGCTTGGCACAGTGCCGGAGCTCATTTGCCCAGCTCAGGAGCGATGGTTCTTAATTCGGCGAGGGGGTGGGGAAGGGGCTACAGGAGCTCTTAGGAATCTGAAGAAGCCTGGAATTCTCCCTAGAAAAGTGTGGGTGTGCACGTGTAACACGCTTTCCGGGGCTCTGAGCTGCACGGCTGGTGCCCGTGGAGGTGGACCAAGCATTCCCACTGGTGCCACCTGCCTCGCACAGGGCCCCTCCCAGAGCCCGGGGCTCGGGCTCGCTGCGCGGGTGGCAAGCCCCACCGTGCGGTTCTGTGCGGTTCAGGGCAGCCTTCCTGAGTCCTGGGATGGCTCCAAAGGGAACGCTCCTTTTGCAGGCCCCGCTCTGACAATCTGAGCCGCTGCCAGGCTTCAGAGAGAGCTCGGTGCAGCGCCCCCACTGCCCAGACCCCCCTCTCCTTCCCAGGCAGCTCGCAGGGCTGCCCACTGCTGAGCTGTTGGCAGCTGACAAACGGGAGCCCGGAGCTTGAGCAGATGCTGTCAGGGGTCTCCTCAGAAATCCTCACGGGGCCCAGTTCCCCAGGGGACCAAACCCCAGCTTCGTCCGCTTTCACCCAGGGAGTGGCCACAGAACTCACCCTTGTCTCCTCTCCTCCCAGCTCATTAGCACACACACAACCCTGCAGCCAGCCCCCAGCGAAGATTACTTGGGGGAAAAACCCACTACAAATTCTCTCAAGGTATTTCAGGCGTGACCTGTCTTCACCCACTTTGTCCACGCGCCCCCACCATCCCCAATTATATGCAAGCTGCTGCTTTGATTACTCTGCACAAGCCTGAGAATTCTGCAGTTAAATAGTATAAATAAAGCCGCAGGCCTTTTACTCCGGGACTCTTTTCCAGTCACGTCTGTCCCCGTGGGCTCCAAGTGCTCACGAGGAGGCAATGGTTTCTAAGTGGAAACACGACTGCCTGGGCTTGGGGGAAGTTTACCGCTTCTCGCAGAGCTCTACCAAGACAGAAGGGGAAGCCCCTCCAGCTCCCGTCTCCTCCTGCGGCAGCTTATCTGGCCCTGGATAAGCTCGGCGGGACCTCTGGAATCATGGCCTCTCCAGACCCAGCACATCCAACTTGGTTCTGAGGCCTGCTCTGGAGGAAGCATTGCCTGCTGGCTCTTGCTGTGTGTGTGTGTGTCTGTGTGTGTGTGCATGCCTGCTCAGTCATGTCCGACTTAGGGGTGTGGACAGTGAGCCCTTCTAGGCAGCCCATGAAAGAGGGGCCCGTCCCAGGTATAATGCATCGTCCAAACCAGGACACGTCTCAGTCAGAGGGTGCTATTAGTTATTAACCCCAAACCCAGGTGTAAACCAGGTGTCCTGGGAAAACTGGGGTGCACCGCCACCCCACCTTCACCCTGCATATGACTCGGGGCCTGAGCTGAGCCTGCTGGGGGTGGTTTGCAGCTAGGAAGGCTGCCAGAGGGGCAAGCCCCGCGAAGTGGAAGTGAGGGCCACTCAGCGTGTCCAGCTCTGCGGCTCCAGGGACTGTGCAGCCCACGGAATTCTCCAGGCCAGAATAGCGGAGTGGGTAGGCGGGCCCTTTTCCAGGGGCCCTCCCCAACCCAGGGGTGGAACTCGGGTCTCCCATGTTGCGGACGGATTTCTTACCAGCGGAGCAAGGAGGGAAGAAACTATCAAACAAATGGTTGAAAGTAAGGAAATGGAGACAGTTTAATGCAAGAACAGTAACAGCTCGGCACACCCCCCTGCTGCCTGGGAATGCGCCTCTCCTGTGTCCCGAGGGCTGGGGGAGGCCCGGCTTCCGGCCCCCGCCCAACCGGCAGCCAGCCCTCCAGTTCCACACGTTACATTCAACTGCTGTCCCGGCTTCCAGGGGCCGCCGGCCTCCCACTAGCCTGAGAATTCTGCAGTTAAATAGTATAAATAAAGCCGCAGGCCTTTTACTCCGGGACTCTTTTCCAGTCACGTCTGTCCCCGTGGGCTCCAAGTGCTCACGAGGAGGCAATGGTTTCTAAGTGGAAACACGACTGCCTGGGCTTGGGGGAAGTTTACCGCTTCTCGCAGAGCTCTACCAAGACAGAAGGGGAAGCCCCTCCAGCTCCCGTCTCCTCCTGCGGCAGCTTATCTGGCCCTGGATAAGCTCGGCGGGACCTCTGGAATCATGGCCTCTCCAGACCCAGCACATCCAACTTGGTTCTGAGGCCTGCTCTGGAGGAAGCATTGCCTGCTGGCTCTTGCTGTGTGTGTGTGTGTCTGTGTGTGTGTGCATGCCTGCTCAGTCATGTCCGACTTAGGGGTGTGGACAGTGAGCCCTTCTAGGCAGCCCATGAAAGAGGGGCCCGTCCCAGGTATAATGCATCGTCCAAACCAGGACACGTCTCAGTCAGAGGGTGCTATTAGTTATTAACCCCAAACCCAGGTGTAAACCAGGTGTCCTGGGAAAACTGGGGTGCACCGCCACCCCACCTTCACCCTGCATATGACTCGGGGCCTGAGCTGAGCCTGCTGGGGGTGGTTTGCAGCTAGGAAGGCTGCCAGAGGGGCAAGCCCCGCGAAGTGGAAGTGAGGGCCACTCAGCGTGTCCAGCTCTGCAGCTCCAGGGACTGTGCAGCCCACGGAATTCTCCAGGCCAGAATAGCGGAGTGGGTAGGCGGGCCCTTTTCCAGGGGCCCTCCCCAACCCAGGGGTGGAACTCGGGTCTCCCATGTTGCGGACGGATTTCTTACCAGCGGAGCAAGGAGGGAAGAAACTATCAAACAAATGGTTGAAAGTAAGGAAATGGAGACAGTTTAATGCAAGAACAGTTAACAGCTCGGCACACCCCCCTGTTGCCTGGGAATGCGCCTCTCCTGTGTCCCGAGGGCTGGGGGAGGCCCGGCTTCCGGCCCCCGCCCAACCGGCAGCCAGCCCTCCAGTTCCACACGTTACATTCAACTGCTGTCCCGGCTTCCAGGGGCCGCCGGCCTCCCACCGTCCTTCCCGGGGGTCCTGTCTCCCCGCTCAGGCCAGCACAGGCTGGCCGACTCAGCAGGTCAGCGCCGGGTGGAGGAGACGGCTCCCTGCTCCCTTCGGAGACACGCCTGCCCCAGGGCTCCCTGGAGGGGCTCCCTAACCCGGAGGACGGAGCACCGCCCGCCCCAGGCCGTTGAGGCAGCAGGGTGCCCCTCGCCCTCGGGATCCGGACACCCCGCCCTGAGTCCCGCTCAGGCTCGGCGGCGGCCCCGCCTCACAGCTGGTCCTCGTCCACCCAGACGGTCTTGCGCTGCTCCTCGGCGATCTTGTCTTTGATGACACGTAGCAGCTCTTCCACGCTCCCCACGTGTCGGCCTCCACTGTGGCGTACAGGCAGGGCAGCGCCTCCAGCTCCTTCTCCTTCAGCCGGCACAGGCGCAGGAACTCGTCCTCCGTCTCAGGCCGCGGCAGCATCTTCCTGCAGACGGGGCGGGCGGGGAGAGACACTCGCTGCGTGGGCCGGGCTGGGACGTGGCTTGGCCGCACCCGCCCCCCAGGCCGTTTCTGCTTGTGTCCTGGGCCCTTTTATTCTCTTCATTAGGGAATTCTAAGAGGGGTGGACTTGTTTTTTTAAAAAATAGGTCCATTTTAATTTTTAATTGTGATCAAGTTCATTGAAAACAAAATCTCTCATCTTGACTATTTTTAAGGGTACGGTTCAGCAGTGGTTAAGTGATTCACATGGATGTGCCTCCATCTCCGTAATGTTTTCATGTGAAACTGAAACTGTGCATTAAACCATCACTCCCCACCCTCCCCCTCAGCCCCTGGCACCCACCCTTCTGCTTTCTGTCTGCGGCTGACTTCCCGAGGGCCCTCGGACAGGTGAAATCCTGCAGAGGTTGCCCCTCTCTGTCTGGCTTATTTCACAGAACATCATGTCCCACATGGCTTGTGTGCTCCGGGCCTGGTGCACCTGCTCCGGAGGTGTTGGCTTCCCAGCCCACCCGGGGGCCTGGTGCTCACCCTCCCGGGAGTGTGTGTGTGTGAGTGTGTGTGTGTCACTGTCTTCATTGTTGGGGCGAGGGCCATGTCCCCCGGACTGGGGACAGACACTAAAGGGATGTTCAGCGGGTGGGGGTGTGCTGGAGCAGCCAGCTGCTCTTCCTGCAGACACCAGAGCTTGCGGAGTGGGGGACCGGGGCTGGGGGTCCCAGGGCCCTACCGGAACTTCTTGATGTTCTTCTCCGACACTCGGACGAAGAGCACGATGGGGTAGATTCGGGACTTGATCAGGTCTCGGGTGCAGCTGATCCCGGCCTCCAGCAGACAATGCTTGTTCTGCAGGTACAGCGGCCAGTGGTCACCGGGGGCCCACCGCCCACCAGCCCCCCCGGGGCCCCTGGGGCAGGGCCAGGCTCCATGGGGCAGAGCTGGGGGCAAGCTCAGTGGACTGCCACAAACTGAGTGTGCCGGTGGAACCAGCCCCCAGGCCCAGCGGCAGAGGCAGCCATCCCCCGGCCCCCACGCCCTGCTGGTCATCGCTCCCCTGTCCCGACAGCAGAGCCGCTCCTGGACTCCTAACAGCACATATTCTTGAATGCAATCTCCTTTGCAGCTGAAACGAACTCAGTTCCAACCCTGCCCACTGTTTCCCATCCACTCCGACTGTCAGAGTTCCCTGAATTTTAATACCCAACGAACTGTTCAAGGCTGCCTGACAGCTCTGCTCGAGCTCTGATCAGTGTGACAAGGTGGCAGGGTGTGGGAGTGACCGTTGGCTGGACGGCGTAATTCAGAGGTCCCGGCTGGATGCCTGTTCCTGCTGCCCCCAGCCACTGCCCCAGAGAGGCCGAGAGCCCTGCCTTTGTTCAGATCCAGATCAAGGAAGAACTCTGTGCTCAGGGCCTGCCAGGGTCGTGAAGCCTGGGTCCAGAAGATTCCAAACTCCCTATAGACAGCCTTCCTGCATCCCTGCCAACAGCACCCCTGCCAACAGCACTCCTGATGGTCCATCTCCCGGTTTGGAGAACAGGGTCTCTGTTGCCTGCTCGCTCGATACCTCTGGCCCCTGTTATCAGAGCCAGGCACACACATCCCAGAACAACGTGGACCAGAGGACCAGCACCAGGAAGCTACCAGAAAGAGAAAGGGGAGGGCTTCCCTGGTGGCCCAGAGGTAGAGAATCTGCCTGCCAGTGCAGAAGAAGGGGTTCGATCCCCGATCCGGGAGGATCCCACACGAGCCTGCGCTCTAGAGCCTGGGAGCCGGAACCACTGAAGCCCAGGCGCCCCAGGGCCCGTGGGAGCCGGAACCGCTGAAGCCCAGGCGCCCCAGGGCCTGTGCTCTGCGAAGAGAGGCCAGCGCAGGGACGCGCCAGAGCGCTGCAGCCGGAGAAAGGCCCGCACAGGCGGGAAGGCCCAGCACAGCCAGTAAGCGAACGGAGATAAAGACACCAAATCACCAGAGGAAAGAGAGAAGAGAAGGGGCTTCCAAACGCAAGTGCCTGTCAGAGCCGGGGAGCAGGGCCGGGAGACGCCTGCACGCAGCAGAGGCAGCGAGGACGAGGTTCGCCGGGTCGGGGCCGGGCGGGAGGGGAGCAGGTCTGCGCGGCCCCGGCCCCACCGGCCTCCAGCCCGCCTCACCTTGGCCGCCACGGCCTCGATGTGTGCGGGGACCACGCACTCGAAGGTGTTGGGGTTCTTCTCCCGTGAGTGGATGATGGTTTCCGTCTTCTGCTTCCTGAGGAACTCGTCTCTCGTAACGACATCTGCGGGAGCAGGAGCCGGTCCTGAGGGCAGCGCAGGGGTGTCGGGCCCACTGTCCCCTCCGGGCTCTGCCCTGCTTCCTGGCTCCACGGAGCTGCCTGTCCTTCCTGCCACATTTAGACCTTGAAGCTTCTCAACTGAGGGCAAGGTCAGGAACGTACTTTACACTCTCCTCG
>SJYC01124231.1:0-31185 GCA_006408675.1 Madoqua kirkii | reverse complement strand
GGACGAGGCTGGGGAGGAGGGACAGGAGGGACCACGGCGGGGCTGCCTGCGGGGGCTCACCGGGCTTGCACATGGTGAACTCCATCGCACCCCCGGAGTTAAGCAGCTTCTGGACCAGCGGCTTGGCCAGCATGGTGGGCGTGAAGAGAACCGGCCGGCGGCGCTCGCAGTAGAACCCGTGCACCAGGCTGTAGGGGACCAGGCTGAGGTTCTTGCCCAGCTCGCTCTCTGGGTCCAGCTCTGGGAGGGGGCAGGCAAGGGCTGGTTACGGCTGGGCCGGGGCACCCGGGGGCCCTCCTGGCCCCACAGAGCCTTGAAAGCCACTTGGGGGATGGCTCTCCACCACCAGGAGAGTTTAGGCCTGACCCAGGGGCCGGGCCCTGTTTTGGGAGCTGGGGTGACAACACGGGGCCAGGAAGACAGACGGCCCAGCCCGTGGACCAGGAGGGGCGGTGGCGGCAGGAGGCAGACAGCAAGCCTGGAACCCGCTGCCGCTGCTCAGCTCTGCAGGGAGGGCCTTGGGCTGAGGCTGCACTGCAGAGGCGCCCTGGCCGTTGAGAGCCCCAGCGTCAGGGCCAGCCTGGCCCCAGGAGGCGGGTGGGGGGCCTGGGCCCCACCAGCAGGGCCTGCCCCAGGGGACTGTGCACCGAGCGGCCTCTCGCCAGCATTAGGATAAATGGCAGGAGGCACTCAGACGGGAATCAGTAAGTAAAGGGTCCGTAGCAAACAGCTCCAATTAACATGGGCGTCTGGGCTATGGCTTTTCAGTAGTCATAACATGTACAGATGCTGGACCATAAAGAAGGCAGAGCACCAAAGAACTTTCGAACTGTGGTTCTGGAGAAGACTCTTGAAAGACCCTTGCACTGCAAGGAGATCAAACCAGTCAATTCTAAAGGAGATCAGTCCTGAATATTCATTGGAAGCTGAAGCTGAAACTCCAGCATTTGGGCCACCTGATTCGAAAAACTGACTCATTGGAAAAGACCCTGATGCTGGGAAAGATTGAGGGCAGGAGGAGAAGGGGACGACAGAGGACAAGATGGTTGGATGCCATCACCGACTCAATGGACATGAGTTTGAGCAAAGTCTGGGAGATGGTGAAGGACAGGGAAGGCTGGCGGGCTGTAGCCCATGGGGTCACAAAGAGTCAGCACTTGGTGACTAAGCAACAACGACTGGGCTCCAGCCAACTGCAGGGGCATCAGTGGTGGAGGAGCTTGGCAGGACGCTGCCCAGGAAGCTGCTGGTCCTCCCGGCCATGTCAGGGCAGCTCAGCCCTGCTCTCAGGGACCCACTTGGCCCCCCCCAGACCCCGAGGCTGCTGGGTGCGCAGCACCTTCCTGCTTCTCGGCCAGGAGCTTCGTGGCGTCCAGTGAGGACCGGGCCAGGCTGCCCCGAGGGCTCCCCGAGACAATCCGCACCCGCTCGTGGCTGTTCATCCGCTTGTACTTGTTCTCAGACCTGCTGACGAACTGGGCACAGAGGGGAGGGCGTGAGGGCGGCCCGACCCAGCTCGGGAGACCTCCGCTCAGGGACGCTGTCAGCGGGCAAGAAAGTGGACACACACCCACGCCTGCTTCCCTGGCTGGAGGAGATCCGCCGGGGCGCTGGTCCCAGGCAGGCCCTGGCTGGAGCCCCCCGCCCCGCCAATGCCAATCCCACCTGGGGGTCCGCAGGCACCGCAGGGCCTGGCGTGCTCTGGCTGCCCAGGGCCCGGGTCTGGGAGCCCCCACCGGCAGGACCGCCCACGGCGGCCCACCTGCAGGGCGGGTGCAGGTGACCTCACCTCCCTCCCCGGGGTCCCCGAGTCTTCGGGGGCCGCCTGTGCCCGGCTACGACTCAGAATGGAGCCCCGGAGGGCGGGAAGGGGTGCTCCCCGCGGGCACTGCTCTGAACCCCTTCACGCCCTCCTTCTACAGGGAGGAAAGGCCAGGGCGCTGGGCCCTCAGCCCCGCTTGGTTGTTAACTGGCCTTTGGGCAAGTCCTGCAAAGCTCAGGGTTGTGGACTCGTGTGTGACGAGCGCGCACAATAACGCGTGGTCTCACGTGGTCCGGCCTCCTGGGGTGACTTTGGCCCACCTCCATAAGTGTCTTTCTGCTACCTGTCCGCCTCTACCTGGGCTTTGGGGTCACTCCGTCAACCATTTCCCTGGGTTTCCTATGTTCCAACACGAGGATGGGGCGGTACGGTGACACGCCGGATCCACTGGGGCTTAACTAGCACAGCGCCAACCCTGGAACGTCCTCGCGGGACGACGTCTTAACAGAACTCTCGGCTTTGCTGACCGTTGATAGGGAAAAAGGCTGCGCGGATTCTTACGTTCGTGTGACATCACTTCTGAATATGCCGCCCATAGGCTGATCATTGTTCCTCGTATAATGATCCATGCCCCGCCACCCTCTCCCCCTCCACAAAAGACCTTTTAGAATCAAGTATGAGGGAAAAATTCTTTCTGGTCACAAAGAGCTAAACGCTTTGGTGCCAGATAAGAATTAAAGAATCTGCTGGAAATCCCCTTTTTCCTGGACTACTGGGATGCTCAGAGATCAGTTTAATGCTGAATCTGATGGAGTAAACTGACCGGGATCTCTGGAAGGTCTGTCTCTCCTGCTGACTTTTCTATGAATATCTGAACAGCTAAGACGTCCTTTAGCCCTAGGCACGCTGTCTTTTAGGGATGTGGGGTCTACTTCCTACAGGCACAGAGCAGTCCCCCGACCCCGTCACTGTGAGGGTGAAGTGGGGCAGGAGGCGTGAGGCGCGGTGGACACACAGCCTCCGCTCCTCGGCAGGAGAGGCAGGGCCGTGGCGAGCGGTGCAGGTGCCGAGAGGCCTGCAGCTGTGAGCGCTTTACCTGAAGGAGCTGGCCGAACAGGAAGCTTGCTCGGGAGAGGCGGGGACTGACCCTCGGGTCCGTGGTGGGGAGCGGTTCCTCAGGCTGCAGGGTGTTCTGGAACGGTGATCAACCGGTCAGAGCCACTCGCGGGCTGGTGAGGGCAGGAGACGGTCCCTCCTCCCGCCCAGCCCCACCCTGGGCAGACGCGGGAAGGCGCCTGGCGAGGATCAAAGCATCCTGGATGCGGGAGCGAGCTCCGGGGTGAGAGGGGCCTGAGGACTTGTTCCAGCAGAGACCGTGGCTGGGTGAGGGCACAGACGTGGGGCTCCTTCTGGGGGGCCCCCCTTTCCCTGAGAAGCCCGGTCCCCTGCGGTCCATCATCCAAGCCAGACTGGTGGCTCCTGCCTGGGATCCCCTCCAGAAAGGCCCCAGGGGGCGGGGTGACGCTGGCAGGGCGCGGGGGACCTACCCGGAGGGCACGAAGCGTGTGGTGGGCCGTGTCGGCCTCCTCCCGGCTGCCCCGGTGCATCAGGCGCTGCAGCTTGACCAGGAGGAGCTGCTGGGCCCTGGGGAGGCGAGGGGAGGGCAGAGCCTCAGGGGCTGGACCCAGGGAAGCCGGCGGGGGCCTGGCCGGGGCAGGGGGAGCTCTGCAGGCTCTGAGCTCTGAGCCCCAGGGAGGCTTGGGCACTGAACCCTCTCAGGCACTGACTCATCCTGGTGCCAGGGTAAAGGCGCTTAACTTCTGAGCCTCAGTTTCCTCATCTGTAAACTGGGTCTACTCTTGCTGGCCTTGCAGGGCTAGCCTGGGCAACAGAGCTGGAGTCTCTTGATAATTTACAGGTGCCTGGGCCGTCTGACCAGGGGGAAATGATGCTCAGCCCTTGGTGGCTGCTGCTGTATAATTATGGGATGATGTTGGGAGGTGGGAGATGGAGAAGCATAAACTCAGGCTCTAGGTGTCCGGCAAGGATGGAGAGAGTGTTCTGGGAACTGGTAAAGCAGCAGGATTTAAGGAAACAGCGTCCATGGAGGCAGCTGCTGTTTAGTTGCTAAATTGTGTCTTGTCTGACTCTTTGTGACTCTATAGACCGTAGCACGTCAGGCTCCTCTGTCCATGGGATTCTCCAGCCAAGCATACTGGAGTGGGTTGCCATTGCCTTCTCCAGGGAATCTTCCCAGCCAGGGATTAAACCCACATCGCCTCCACTGGCAGGCAGATTCTGGATCACTGAGCCACCAGGGAGGCCCTTCTGGAGGCACAGAGGGCTTCACGGAGGAGGAGGGCATTGCGGCGGTGGAGGGGAGGGGGTCACCGGTCAGCAGGCAAAGGCTCCCCCGCAAGCCCCCTCGGCCCGCCGGTCCCGGCCTCACCGGCTGTAGCTGGGGATGGTCCCCATGTCCAGGTCGTGGTCTGTGAAGGGGTCGACCCGTGCACACAGCCACTCGTGCCTGTCCTGGTACATGGTGTCTCGGACGTGCACGACGTCGTCGCACTTCAGGGACATGGAGCAAGCGTCCAGCTGGCTGGAGATGTTCAGGTTCAGCCGGATGTAGAAGGAGTCCCCCGACGTGATCAGGCCCTCCTCCATGTCCTTTAGCAGCTTCCGGTACCCTGTGGGAGGAGGGGGGGGTCAAGCTGTCGGCGGGGGGCCTCCTGCTGCGAGGCCAGCCCCAGAAGACGCCCCCGGTGTGGGCCTCCTAGGGTTCACGGTCAGGGAAACGTCTGTGCTCCCCGAGGCGTGAGCAGCTGAGTCCCGGTGCGCTTCCCTCTTTGCCTCAGCTGCCAAGAAGCTCAGGGCGAAATTCTGTGCCCAAGCTGTAACAAACCTAGGAAGCTGGTGGGGCGCTGGGTGGCCTACCCGGAGGGCCCTCAGATGTGCTGTGATCTCTATGTCCCTCACCAGCCATACACCGGGTTTGTGTTTTATCATATTTTCTTTAATTGAAGCGCAACTTATATGCAGAAAACCCCATCGCCCTTAGGTATTCGACATGACGGACTTTCACTGCCCGGAAGTCTGCGGGGTAACCACCACGCCGCCTGCCAGCACCCGGGCTGGCTCTGCCTCCCGCACGTAGGCGGAAGCAGGCGCGCTCCTCCTGCCTGGCGTTCTCTGCGCGTCACGCCGGTGGGATGCTCCTTCGCACGGCTGTAGAGCACTCCGTGGCCGGCTGCCTCCTCCCTTCTCTGGCGTGCACGTCTGTGCTGTTCCCAGCGCTTGGCTATCATGGACGACTCTGTGATGAGCGCTCTGGTGCCTCTGTGGGTGGACGTCCTCACCTCCCTTGACCGTATACACAGGAGCAGAATCACTAGCTCGCTGACTGGACATCTTTAGTGCACGTGTGCGGGCTCAGTTGGGTCCAACTCTGTGTGGCGCCATGGACTCTAGCCCACCAGGCTCCTCTGTCCATGGGATTTTCCAGGCGAGGATACCGGACTGGGTTGTCAGGCCCTCCTCCAGGGGAATCTTCCCAGCTCAGGGACTGAACCTACATCTCTTCCATCTCCTGCACTGCAGGTGGATTCTTTATCATTAGGCCACCGGGGAAGCCCACATTTAGCCTGAGTAGATACTGCCAAATGGATTTCCAAAGTGGTACATGTTTTAAACCTTAGTTAACACCTTCGTCCTTTAGTGTAAAATTTTATGAATGCTTTGGAAGGAAGCAGGGCATAATGCCATGAATACAATAAAAGCAGTAACCTTCCAGCGAATGTCCAAGGCATAAATCCATAATATAAATCCTGAAATCGGCCCCACACACACAGAGCTGGAACACAGCGGAAGCTAACACAGTCCCAACAGCCAGGCCCCGAAGGAGCCCGCCAAATGCCCGCACCTCACACGCCAGGGAGACTCAGGCCAGGAGGCCTATCTGATCGTGTCTCTTGGGGAGATCGGGGTCCCCACTCGGGCCCTTCCCACCGCCCTGGTAGGAGGCAACACCAGCCCCACCTGGGAGGACAGGCCCTCTGACCGGGATCCTGCCGGAGGGCATGCGTTCCCTGCAGGGCTCTGCTGCTGCACGAAGCCAGCGGCGCGCCTCACCCGGCATCCTGTGACCCGGGGGCCGGCAGGCAGGGCCGTGCCTGGAGACTTGCTGTTGGGCCGGGATGCCAGGCCTGGCAGAGCAGAGGAGCCTGCCTGCCTGCCCGCGGGAGCAGGAGGCTGGCACTGTGTCTGGGGACAGAGCATCATTACCATCTTCCGCATGGACCCAGCGCTGCCGGGAAGCAGCACGGGCAGGCAGGCGGCAGTGGGGGACGGCTAGAGTGGCTATTTATGCTCTGTTGAAACATTCATGAGCCCTGGCGGTTAAAAATAAGATCCAGCTGCAGAGATAATCATGCAGGAAAGAAAAAACAACAAAAAACCCAGAGGTTTCTGGGGACAGAGCATCATTACCATCTTCCGCATGGACCCAGCGCTGCCGGGAAGCAGCACGGGCAGGCAGGCGGCAGTGGGGGACGGCTAGAGTGGCTATTTATGCTCTGTTGAAACATTCATGAGCCCTGGCGGTTAAAAATAAGATCCAGCTGCAGAGATAATCATGCAGGAAAAAAACAACAACAAAAAACCCAGAGGTGAGAACGGGAACTCAAGAGTTTGGGAGAGAGAAGACACTGCCCAGGAGGGCCGCGGGCCACACCAGAGGCGGGGTGACGCCGCGGTGTGGGTCAGCGGACCCGCTGGTGCTGGAGTGGCCACCCCAGAGTCAGAGTCCACGTCAAGGCCGGGAGGGAAGTTGGGGGCCGGCCAGGCAGTGACGCGGTCGCAGGCCAGCAGTCTGCTTGGCGCAGGACATGCTGTCTTCCACTGAGAGCGGGTGAGCGGCCCAGGGAGGTCAGGGCAGGTGTGCGCATGTGGGGTCTCCACGTCCGCCTCTCCCCGACCCCTGCCCCGCAGCTGCCCTGCTCAGTCCTTTCGAGCTCTCGCAGAACTCCCGCAGAGCAGGCAGCCTCGGCCCGTACGGGGCCGCTGCATCGCTGGATGGTCCAGTGCGCCTCCTCCTTCGTGCACGCGTCCAGGGGGACGCTCTGCCTTTCGCCTCTGATGCAGCCTTCTAGCTGGATGTCAGAGACACACCGTCAGGCTCGGGCTCCGCGGCGACGCAGGCAGAGCTGGGAGCACGAGGCTGCCCCACCCACTGGAGAGCTGAAGCCCCCTCCCCAGCGAAGATCAGCTCAGCGCTGCCGAGGGCAGGAAGTCCCCCACTGAAAGGGGGTTCACGTGCCTCCCGTCCACCGCCTGGAGCGTGCGTGTGCGTGCGCACAGGCTCTAGAAACATTCGAGCCGAGAGTGGAGGAGACGGGCCCAGAGAGGGCCTTCCAGCGAGGAGCTGACGGGCCCGCCCCACCCCCACCCCCTGCTCCAGGCCAGGCATTCTCGGCTTAGTGCAGACGTGGGCTGGGGTCCCTGCGCAGGCGTGCAGAGGAACAGCTGCCGCCTTCCCGGGTCCCCAGCCCCCTCACCAGCAGCAGCTGGTGGCCCTCGCGGAGGCCGGCCTTCTCTGCCAGGGAGCCCGGCTTGACGGAGTGGACGAAGCTCCCGCTGGCGTTGCCCCCGAGGAGGCTGAGCTGGGAGATGAGGCTGTCGCCGCTGAGCGTGGTGTGCTGCACCGAAAGCCCGGGACCCCGCACGTGCCCCACGGACGTGACCGACGGCCGGAAGGGTCTAGGGCAGGAGAGAAGACAGCGGGGAGAGGTTGAGGGGGCCAGCGGGGGAAGGCAGCTGTGGTCAGAACCCCCCAGCTGGGACACTCAGCGGGGGCCCAGGTTGGAGGAGCAGACACCTTTGGAGAAACTGGAGAGCGGCTCCCACTGGGACAGCACAGACCAAGAGCAGGGGCTCCTGGGACACTGCCGTCGTGAGCCTGGCGCCACACGTGCCCCGCGGCGTGCACACTGGGTGTGTCGGCTGGCCGCCCCTCCTCACACCCCGGCAGGCCAGGGCACAGCTCACTGGGTTTCAGGAGTCACCCCAGGGCCTGGGCTCAGTGGGACATCGGAGTCCTGTTCCTGGTCTCTACCAGGCTGTGTGATCCCTGGCAAGCCCCTTCCTCTCTGGGTCTGAGGAGGGGTCAGGGGAAGTGATTCCCAACCCTGGGACCCTGTGATCCCTGGACTGATTCTAGAGTCCAGTCTAGGAACGCTGACGATCCCCTTTGTAGGGATCCAGGGGCAAGTGGCCTTCACCTCCTCCCTGGCCCCTCCTCAGCCCCCAAGGCCCGCCCCCGCAGCCTCCCCTGTTCCATGACCCCAATACCTTTCTAGAGAGAACTTCCGAAACATGAGGTTGACCTGTTCCAGGTCATAGGCGTCCAGGCCCTCAGACTGGTGGGAGGAGGAGGAGGAGTGGATGGAGGGGGGTCCGAAGGAGCACCGCTCGTGACTGTCATCTGCAAAGGACAGATAGGGATCCAGGGGCAAGTGGCCTTCACCTCCTCCCTGGCCCCTCCTCAGCCCCCAAGGCCCGCCCCCGCAGCCTCCCCTGTTCCATGACCCCAATACCTTTCTAGAGAGAACTTCCGAAACATGAGGTTGACCTGTTCCAGGTCATAGGCGTCCAGGCCCTCAGACTGGTGGGAGGAGGAGGAGGAGTGGATGGAGGGGGGTCCGAAGGAGCACCGCTCGTGACTGTCATCTGCAAAGGACAGATGGACCCTCAGGTCCCCGAGTGGACCCCAGGGCAGGGGGATGGCCCCTGGGCTCGCTGGGATGGCCGCGGGGTCAGGCTGGGCACTCCTGCCCCTGCTCCCTGCTGCCTGCCTCCTGGGAAATCTCCCTACCCCAACACTGATGAGGGAGCTCGGGGAGGGGGCAGCCTCAGTCAGCTGGTGCCTGAGGCCCTGGGGCATCGAGGGTCCAGTCCTGGCAGCCCCTCCGGCACAGCCATTCCCCTGCCTCCAGGCGGAGACTCTGGAAGGGGGTCTCTATCAGCAGGTGCGTGCGTGTGTGCTAACTCGCTTCAGTCGTGTCTGACTCTTTTGAGACCCTATGGACCATAACTCCCCAGGCTTCTCTGTCCATGGATTCTCCAGGCAAGAATACTGGAGTGGGTGGCCACTTTTGCCTCCGGGGGATCTTCCTGACCCAGGGATCGAACTGGCATCTCTCATGTCTCCTGCATCGGCCAGTGGGTTCTTTACGCTAGTGCCACCAGGGAAGGCCTTCAAATCAGGGCCCATGTTTTCATCTGGGGTCCTCAGGTCTCACCACCACCTACAGCCTCAATGGGGTTAGGGTGGGGCTGCAAGAGCATTTTCTGGGGGTAGGAAGCCCCCTCTCCTCCCAGCTCAGTGGGACCCCGACCCCCGGGGGTGGGGAAGACAGCCACTGCGCACAGTTCAAGCTGCCGGGATGGGAGAGCCGCAAGCCTTGCCCTGCTCCTGGCCCATAACAGAGGCTGCTCTGCAGAGGGAATCTGTCCCGACGCTGCAGAACGCTCTGGACTGCTGCCCGGAACTGTCTTCCCAGCTCTGCCCTCTGCAGACTCCTCGGGTTCTTCCCATTACCCTGCCTCGATTAGGTGTTGACCTCTCTTTAACACTTGATAGCTTCTGATGGTCCCCAATTAAGGACAGCCACTAATGTTTCACTTTATCTGCTGGCAGCCGGAGCTGGCGAGGGGGTGGAGGCAGGCTGGGGGAGCCCTGGAGCCGAGGGGGCTGGCGGGCCACACCCGGAGGATTCTAAGTCAGGCTCCAGGCTGCCGGCTCCGGAGGGGCCGGGGAACGCGGCTGGTAGCCCAAGGCCACCCCCCGAGACGGCGGACCCTGGCTGCTCCTCTGGGCCCCGTCCCTCCGATCAGAAGCTCAGGTTCTGCAAACCAGCCTTGGTCTCCACTGGGTCACAGCTGTGGCACCACGGTCTGTGCCACGGCAAGAGCTCAGGGGCACTCGGCACAGGGCTGGACGTGTGCTGGGCCTCCCTGCTGTACAGGGCGCAGGCTGGAGCCACGAGCAGCTCATCACTCTGCGTGGCACGTGCCGGGCCACGGCACCACCACCCACCCCCACCCGCCACCACACAGCTCTGCCCGGGCGCTGGTCCAGGGCGACTGCACCCCCAGGCTCCCTAGCGCTCACCTGCCCCACATCCCCAATTTAGGAGGTGAAAACCAGCCTTCATAGCCGCCCCACCTCCATCCCAGGGCCCCGGACCCCACACCTGCCACTCATCTTGCTGAGGTGGGTTAACGGCTTAATTTACACCCGGACTCTCAAGAGGCCCCCACCTCCAGTCTACCCTCTAGCGTGCTGCTCCTGGGTCCCCCTAAGACTCTGCTTCTCCAATTGCACCATGAGGACAAAAGCAGCTGGACAAACATCTGACAGGCGCCGGGACAGACCACGGTACCTGGCTACAATTGCGGGAGCTGTGCCTCCTTAAAAACGCAGACCTCACTGATTCCTCACTCAGCACTGGCACACATACCCCCTCCACAAAACAGAGGCCAGGCTCCCGGGGCGCAGCCCGGCTCAGGGGCCTGAACTCCGTGTGCACTCTCGGAACCTGCTCTGCGCACGTCTCCTGAGGCCTCCCGTGTGTGAGGCCTTGCCCCAGGCATCAGGAAACAGCGGAGGTGGGCTCCGCGCTTGGAACGCCTCTCAGATCCGCTGGGCACCTACCATCGAGGTCTAAGGCATCGAAGCCACCGCTGTCGTTGTCTTCCTCAACTGTGCTGCAAGACACAATGGGGGGAGCGGGTGGGCTCTCTTGATTGTGTGCAGGTGGCCAAGGGGGAGAGAGAAGCTTCCGGAATGGCGAGAGGCTCTGGTTCTGAGAGGACAAGGTGGGCAGGAGAGGGGGCTCGGCGGACGCGTGGAGGGCTCTGTGCCAGGAGAGGCCTGCACGTGGCTGGGTGCGCGGCCGGGAGGGCAGGGCGTCCCTCGAGCCTGCAGAGGCCTTGTTAGCGGGGATGAGGGTGACTCTGAAGGGCTGGGGAGCGCACTGCCCGGGGGCCCCATCTGTCACACCCCACTCACTTCTCTGCCTGGACGCAGAGTGCTTAGTACCATTTATACGCAGAGGGGGCTGCCTGGCGTGATGGGCCCAGAATAGCGGAGCCTCTGTCAGACGGGACTGGGGGGTGTGAGGTGTGTGTTCTGGGATTCCTCACTTGCTCCCCTGGGGTTCTTGCAATGGACTAATGAGGCCCAGGCCAGGTCACAGGCCTGAGCAGAGACAGAGACGCGTTCCCCTCCAGCCACGCCTTGCTCTGGACATTCCATGCCCCCTTCCGGGCACCACCACCAGCCTCTGACTCGGAATGTGAAACACTAAATTCCTGGCTGACGAGGCACGTCTGGATGCCCAGGACGCCCCTGCTGTGGTTTCCATCCTGGGGGCACTGGCGGTCGGGAAGGGGTGGGGGGGCGGAGGGGGCGTCCCCAGAATCTCTCCCTCTCTGGGCAGAAAAAGCCACGCTTGGGAACCATGGGATGGAGACATCTGATTTCTGGGTGGCAGGGGCGAAGCGGCGTAGGTCTCATCATTTGCTGGCTGCAAGGGTGACCCTGGGGAAGCCATCTCCCTTCCTGGGGCCTCAGGCTGCTCATCTGTAAAACAGGCATCCTCCTGCCCGGGTTTCCAGCTTCCCTGGAGGCCTGCTGAGTCAGCCAGCGCTGGGAAAAAGCCCCACCCGCTCCCTCGGCCCGACGCCCACCTCCGATGAGGCGCATCTTCTTTGTACCGTCTGACGATGGAGTCGTTTCCTGGGGGCTCGGCCGTGATTGACATGATGCTGGAACGGCTCCGATGGGGCTGCTTCAAACACACACACACACACCGATGCGTTACGGATGAGCTGGGTATTCATGTCCGTGCCTCGGCAGGCATAAATATTATATACACGGGGACTAAATCTAACTCAGAGGCTACGCAGGCAGTGTGGGCCGGCAAGCCGGGTCTCAGCAGCGACCTTGGCTGTAGAAGGCTTGTGCTCAGCCTGAGGCAGGCAGAGCCACGGGGCCCAGTGCCCATCTGCGTGTCCATCTGCTTGCCGGGGGAGCGGGATAGGGGAGGCGGTGGGAATCCGAGGGGGGTGCCCTGTGTGCGCCCGGCACAGGCTCAGCTCTGCCCCCAGGGCTGCCTGGCCGTGGGCACCTGTGTAGAAGGCTTGTGCTCAGCCTGAGGCAGGCAGAGCCACGGGGCCCGGTGCCCATCTGCGTGTCCATCTGCTTGCCGGGGGAGCGGGATAGGGGAGGCGGTGGGAATCCGAGGGGGGTGCCCTGTGTGCGCCCGGCACAGGCTCAGCTCTGCCCCCAGGGCTGCCTGGCCGTGGGCACCTGCGCAGGACCAGAGGGAGACGTCTGGGCCCAGCGGGGTGGGGGCGGGGGGGCCACGGATGCCGTCGCAGACAGCGCGGCTGCTGCTGCAGGGTGACCCTGTGGGACGAGGCCCGCCGGCTCCTGGCAAGGTATGCCTGAAATGAGAGCCTTGGATTTCACTTCCCAGAGCCGCACTCAGACAGGAGTCATTCGTTATCAAATCTCTGCCTTCCCCAGGGCCTGATTTTGGAAGCTGAGCTGACCAGCTTCCCAGGGCTTCCCCTCAGGGTGAGAATTTCTAATGGTAGGCTTTCTGCCGCCTGGCCCAGGGGCTGGGGGTGACACTGCCTGGTGCGGGGACCCTGCCTGCCTCTCCGGGGTGGGCTGGAAGGAGGCACGGGGGTGCCCGGCTGGCCCTGCCCTGCCGTGGGTGGCTCCAGCTGCTGCAGCCCCCGCCGGCCACCCCACTCCGGCTGCTGGAGTCGCCAGGGGCTGAGGGGCGGTGGCGGGGTCTTCAGCTGCCTGTGCAACGCGCCACAGCCCCGTGGAGGCCCGTCTCTTCCTCCTACCGAGTGTTAAATTGGGAAAGGAGGCAGCAAGAAGCTGTAAATATATCGTGAGGCAGGGAAATGTCTTTAAATAAACACAAGAGGCCTGGGCCGCAGCCCCAGGAGAGGCAAGGAGGCAGGCCTGGGCCCACGGAGTGGGTGAGGCCAGCTGGGGGGCCAGGGTGGCAGGGGTTGGGAGGGCTTGGGCCATGTCCTGGTCCGGAAGGGGGCTGCGGTGGGTGGGGCCTCGCTTACCATCTTGGAGAAGGAGTTGGTGACGGGCAGGGAGCGGGAGGAGCTGGGGCTGGCGTCCATGAGGTCCTCTTCTTGTCCCCTCCCTGTCCTCAGCGGGCCGGGGAGGGGGTGCAGGGGGGAGGAAGGAGAGATGAGGCTCTGAGAGCTCTGTGCCCTGGGGGCCGGCCCGTCTGGGGAGCACGTCCTCCGGTGGGGGGGTGGTAGGAGGTGGCCTCCTCGCCCCACCCCCTGGAGGAAGAGCCCTCAGCCAGCACCCCGACACCAGCACAGGCCCGACTGTCCCCCCTAACCAGGCCCATGGGGAGCCAGGCTGATAGGAGTCAGGGGGCCACCTTCAGCGAGGCCCCTGGCGCCCCGCACACGCCGTCTGGCCCCGCCTCACAGCAGGGGCGGCCCCACGCCCTGCTTGTGTGTGCACGCGTGTGGACAGTCGCCGCACGCCTGCAGCCCAGCACTGTTCCCGCCCCGGCCCCACCCCTGGCCGCCGGCAGGGCTCTGTCCCTCCTGCTCCCCTCTCCCACTTCTCGGCACGAGCACCCTGTCTGGTTCCTGCAGGCTCCTCCAGGATGGGGTCCCTACCACAGCTGGCACAGCCCCCAGCTGGGGGCTCCCCTTCCCCGGCTCCGGCCAGGCCTGGCCCAGCTCTACACTCCCCGGCTGCCCTGCTCTCCTCAGGGGGATGACGCCCGTGAACCCGGGCCTGGCCACGTGCCTCTGCGGGCACTTGGGCTCCTGGCACCGCTGGCTCTGCCCCCGGGAGGCAGGGGGTGTCTGCTTCTGGCTCCGACCCGGGGGGCCGAGCCCAGTGGCCTCTCTCTCCCCCTTCCCGGCCCTCTGTCTACACGGCCCCTTCTAGACGGGTCCTCCTCTGACTCTCCTGTAAACACTCTCGCAGCCATCAGAGTGCACTCCACCCCCTCATGGACGGCCCCGCCCGAGGCCTTGAGTTCTGGAAGAGTCTATGCAGACCGCCCGCACCTGGCTCGCCTCACCCGGGACAAACCCTCGCCGGCCAACCGTCACTCCAGAGTCACGCCGAGGGTGTGTGAGGGGGGAGCCTGAGGACGGTGTGCCTCAGAAGACCAGGGGCTCCCGGGAGGGCTGGGGCCTCCCAAGCCCGGGGCTGTGGGCAGCAGCGCTAAGCGCCAAGTTCAGGGGCTCCAGGCGGACCGGCGGGGAGGGGGCCTCAGACCAGATGTGTCCCTGGTCGGGGCTCCAGCCCCCTCCACCGACAGTGAACAGTAACGACCATCTGGGCACCCCGCTACCCTGGGCCCCGGGGACCCCAAGACTCTCGCGGGTTAACCTCGCAGGACTGACGCCCACGATGGGAGACAGATGGACCGAGTGTCTGCGTGACAGGACAGGGATCCCGGCGGCTCGCTAACCTTGAAAGTCTGAAGCTCGTTTCAGGCTGATGGGGGACTTGGCTCTCTGCAGCTGAAAGAGACGGAGCGGAGGGAACGGCCAAGGATGCCAGTGAGGCAAGGCCCGCGTGCCGCCCACGCTAAGCAAAGACGTAAATTGTGGCAAGGCCACGCCGCCCTCGTCACGCGGCTGCCAGGACCACGGGAGGCGCCGGACACCCGTGTTCACGGCTCTGGCTCCCCAGCCCTGAGCAGACAGCTGCTGGTTCACACACTGCCCACAGGGGAGGCGGTGTGCCACATGGCTCGGACCCTCCCACAGGCGGGAGTGCAGTGGACCGGGAGACGCTGCGAAGCGGGCCAGAACCTGGCGCTCGGCTCGGGGGACTTCTCAGGGAAAGGCGAGGTGCCAGCGGTGCCAGGCTGCCTCCTGAGCCGCGCCGCTCCCTGGGTGTGAACCGGGCAGGGCGGAGCACAGGCGGGCCACATGGAGATGCTCACTCACTCGCTCACTCACTCGTTCACTCCCCTGCTCACTCACTCACTAGCCTGCTGGCTCCCTCGCTCGCTCCCTTCGCTCCTCAGCCCGGGCTGCACTGCGCACACAGCAAGGCCGGGAGGGCGGGTGCTCTGCCACCAGCCGCCATCACAAGCCAGTCACATCAATGAGCACGCGACAGGCACTCAGCACCCATTTGTTGAATGAACAAGTGAATTTGGAGATCACGCTTATCTCATTCTCTCCCTTCTCTCTCTTCACTTCCACCACAATCATAAGAGAACTGGTAAAAAACAGGCAAAAACACAAGCTGGCGCGACGCTGGTCCCCAGGTCTGGGTGCGTCGGGGGTCTGAGGCCCGCCCGCCTGCAGAGGCCCTGGCTCCCCGCCCCGCCCGCCGCTGCGTGCAGCCACCTGGATGCCCTTCAGGTTCATCCGGCGCTTGGGCGGGTGGTAGGGCAGGAAGTAGCGGTTGTCCTCGGGAGAGTCCTCCGAGGTGGAAGAGTCATCGGCCTCCTGACCGTTGGTCCTGGGGCTGGTGTCCCCGAAGTTCTGAGAGATGATGGTCACTGGCAGGTTCCTGGGCAGACTCTGGAGACGAGGAGAGGCCACACCCGTCATAGCGCCCAGAGCAGCCACCGCATGGGGAGACGGCTCTGCTAACGGCACCATCGCTCACCTCCCCCGGCACCTCCCCCGGCACCGGAGGGGCGGGGGCTGCCCCTCCTTCCTGAACCCTGTGTCCACTCGAGGCCACGCTCTACCATCCTCGCTGCTCTCTCCTCCTCTCAAGCCCCGCCTGCCTCTCCCACCCACCAGGCCCTGGCATTCTTTTCAGCAGTGAAGGGATCGCCTCCCGGCTGGCCGCGGCTGCTGGCCCCTCGGCCGCCACCAGATCCCGTGTCCTACTCCTGTGCCTCAGCTGCAAGCACAGGAGGTACTGACGCATGGCTGAACCACGATAACTGGGCCTCTGTCCTACGGGAGTCGCATCCGGGATCTGAGGCTGAGCTGCCGAGCACTAAGCACCTTGAGGTTGATCCCCCAAAGCCACGTAACACCCTCAAGCCACGCTGCCTCCAAACCCAGAGCTTCTGGCCTTTCCTCCCGGCCCCAGATCCTTCACGGTCCAGGAAAAACTCCCAACCGAGCTCCTTAGCAGACAGGCCCACCCGGCTCCCCGCTGCTCCCCACTCCTGCCCACTCCCGCCTGTCCCTGCCGGCCGCTCGGGGACGACAGAACTGCTCACGGCGGCTGGCCAGCCGCAGGCCGTGGGTGTCATACCCCAGGCCGCTGCTCGTGGGGTCCCTGTGGCCTGGAACACCGCCCATCTTCCCTCATCCAGCCCGGCGACGTCACAGTTGGTTCATCAATGTTTCCCAAAGGGCGCAGCCACGCCTGGCACCCTGCTACATGTGGGACACAGAGAGGGGCCTACACGGAACTTCTCCGTAATTATAAACTGGGAGAAATGCTCAAAAGGGAGAGTCTAACCCGGAGGCTCCTGGTTTCCACGATGAGGGCCTCCGATCGCCTAGTCAAGGAAGTGACGCTTCCCCCAACCCCAGAAGGGGGGAGGAACTTGGCCAGTGAAGTCCAGGGACAACATCCCCAGTGGAGGCCCCGAGGCCCGCCCCTGCTGCGGGGAGTCTTTCCTGGAACCCGGACAGAATGGGGGCCTTCTCCCCTGTGCACTCACAGCACCCCTTCAACTCCTCATTTACAGCATTCATGCTGAAAGTCATGTTCCTAAATCTGCCTCCAGCATCAGACCTGAGTCCTCTGGGTGAAGGGTGAGGGGTGAGGGTCTTATCCTGGTTCCCGGGTCACTGGCTAGTGATGCCCTTGGGCAAGTTAGCTGCTGGTGTCCAGTGCTACCATTGGGGAAGGGAGACAGGGATCTCACCGTCCCGGCAGGACGGTCCTGTGGGTTAACGGAGATACGGCACAGAAGGCAGTGGCTCACGCCCTGCAGAACCCAAGCTGTGAGAGAGTCTCACCTGCGTGCAGGGGCAGCACTCACTGCTGAGCGCCTGGGGCCCTGCTGGGACATGCACTTGAGCTTTCCATTGAGATAAGTGAGCTTTCTTTATGGGCCCTTGTGACTCACGGGAGCCAGGCATCGTAAACCCAACGCCCGCCCCGCGGGTTTAAGGAAACCCAGTGGGAGGTGAACCCAGAGGCAGCCGCAGTTCTGACTTGGAGGTGACTTGCCCGAGACCCCGGCCGGCAGGTGCCCAGGCCAGCGTCTGTCCGCCCCTTCTAGCTTTCACACGCGCATCCACTCTCCCGTGTGCATCCGCGACTCCGCTCAGCGTTACAAGGCAGCGGGAGGGAAGGGGAGTTTTGTGGGGCGAAGGGACACATGGATACGTATGGCTGAGTCCCTTCACTGTTTACCTGAGACGATCACAGCATTGTTAACTGGCTAAACTCCAACACAAACTAAAAAGCTCAAAAAAAGAAGTGAGCGTTGCAGCCACACGTCTGAAGAGGGACAGGGCCTGGACCTGGCCGTCTGACTCCGAGGCCCAGGACACTGGAGTCCCGTTCAGGCCCCGGCCCTGCTTTATAAACACCAGTGACACAGCTGGGGTGGGGTTCATTTTTGGAAGGAAAGCAGGAAACGTGGGGTCCGGAGTGGTTCCCGCAGAGCTGACGGCGTTGCCCCGTCAGCAGCCCCCGCCCCCACGGCCTGGAGCCCGGGCCCGCCGCCCGGCACCTGGTCCCGCTCTCGCTCCACCTCCTCCAGCTGCAGCATGACGGTGCTCATGCGGTGCTTGTACATCTCACAGTCCTTCCCCAGCGTGGAGCACTTCAGCTCCAGGTCCTCCTTCTCCTCCAGGTACTGCGAGCACAGGGAGAGATCAATACCCGCAGCAAGCCACTGACAAATCAGGCCCGACAGCCGGTTTCCAGCCGCGGCTTCCCAGGGCCGGGCTGACCCTCCCCACGGCGCCTGGCCTTCTGAGAGTCAGCTCTGACGAGAAGGGACTGTGGTAAAAGGCCAGCCACCAGCTGCGACCTGATGCAGACCTACTGTGTGCGGGGGGCTTGGGGGACAGGGTGGACACCGAGTGTGCCCTCCTGTGGCCGCAGCGGTCAGCCAGGGGGCAAGACCAGTGCCATGTGGACATTTAGAACAGTTATGAGCACAGGGAGAGATCAATACCCGCATCAAGCCACTGACAAATCAGGCCCGACAGCCGGTTTCCAGCCGCGGCTTCCCAGGGCCGGGCTGACCCTCCCCACGGCGCCTGGCCTTCTGAGAGTCAGCTCTGACGAGAAGGGACTGTGGTAAAAGGCCAGCCACCAGCTGCGACCTGATGCAGACCTACTGTGTGCAGGGGGAGTGGGGGACAGGGTGGACACCGAGTGTGCCCTCCTGTGGCCGCAGCGGTCAGCCAGGGGGCAAGACCAGTGCCATGTGGACATTTAGAACAGTTCACGAGTAATGGCAAGGTGCAGACACACAGGGAATCACACCGGGACTCAGACCTGGTCCTGGGAGAGAGTGGGGCCCAGAGGCTCCACAGACAGACGGACACACAGCCCTGGGTCCCCACCAAGCTGCAGCCCCGGCCGTCCGAGGGCCCACCTTGTCCCTCAGCTCCTCCGCCTGGCGGACCTCCTCCTGCAGGTTGTAGATCTTGTTGACGAGCTCTTGCCGGTCCTCCAGGGCCTCCTTGCGGTCATGCTCCAGGATGTCCAGGATGGCCTTGTCTGAGTCCGGCAGGCTGCGCTTCCCGGCCTGGGCGGGTGGGGGGTGGTGCGGGGAACGTTTAACGGGGCTGGGGGGTGCAGGGCAGGGAGCAAGGAGGCCCGGGAAGGCGGCAGACAGAAGCGCCAGCAACAAACACGCAGCGAGCGGAAGGCTTTGTGCCAGGGAAGCAGAGGCAAGAGGCGCTGTCTCTTGGGGTCCTTCAGCGGCTTATTACTTATGAATTTTATCACCTGGAAAGAAGCGTAAAACCCACTTCTGCTCAGAAACATCCCGATGCCTATTGTTCTGCCCCGGCTCGCATCAGAGCCCAGAGAGGCAGCTGTGCACCTTCCCCGAACATTTCACAGGTGACAACAAAGACGCGGCTGATCTGCCTTGCAGACGCCTCCCCTGAAACACCAACTAATCTGCTCTGATTAAACCGGACCCAGTCTCTGCTCCGACCAGGGCTTTCCACACCAGGCAGCAATGATCCTGGGGGGCACCATTCTTTCTGCGGGAGGGGGCGGGTGCCTTCCTTCCATGATCTGCCTTGCAGACGCCTCCCCTGAAACACCAACTAATCTGCTCTGATTAAACCGGACCCAGTCTCTGCTCCGACCAGGGCTTTCCACACCAGGCAGCAATGATCCTGGGGGGCACCATTCTTTCTGCTGGAGGGGGCGGGTGCCTTCCTTCCTCCCCTGCACATGTATCTGAGGATGTTTTTCCTCTGTACCCACAGATGACTTGGTGATGACAAAGAAGGGGAGGCCCTCACAGCTGAGAGCTGAGTTTCTTGGAATCTTTAAGGCAAGGTTTTCTCCGAAGTACTTTTCTCATAGTGCCGGTACACTGATTTTCGTGAAATGATTCAACCAAGGAAACAACGTCAGAAGCGTTACCTCACGTCATGTCTGAGAAGTGGGTGGTGCGGTCACCCCTGTTGACAGAGGAGGAACTAAGGTGGCCAAGGACGATGGCGTGAATTCTCTGCGGTCCCGCGGTTAGCAAGGGACACCCCAGCGGGCGTGCGGTCCCTGCCCTCACCTGGATGATGGACTGCAGCTCCTGGATCTTGGTCTTCAGCATCTCGTTCTCCCGCTCCAGCTCCAGGACCTGCTCCTTCTTGGGCCGGTTCTCGATGTCATTCTTCAGTTTCAGCGACTGGTTCCTCTCCAGCTTGCATTCCTCCTCCATCTTGTTCAACCGATGCTTTAGCTGGTCTATCTGAAACACCCCGGTGGGGGGGGCCAAGGGGAGAACGAGGTTGCAGGGAAACATTCAGAAAAGGGACTGCCTCCCCACAGCCTGCTGGATTTCCGGCAAGAGATATGTTCTGCCCCTCTCTCCTCCTCCAGCTGGTGGCACAGAAGAGCTTAAAGGTACTCCTTCAGTGAAACAAACCACTCCCTCCTTGCCGAGGAAGAGGTCCTGGTCTGTTAGTTTAGAACACTGCTTGGGCAGTGTGGTCCTCAGGAAACCCCCTCAGGCAATCTTCCTGTAGGTGGAACAGGTTACAGGTTAGGATGAGAGGTTCCCAAGCTGGTGCTTCCCTGAGGCACCGAATTCCATTGTAGAGGTCTTGCCTAACAGATTTCTAACTCTGATCCTCAGAAGACAAGATTCCTGAAGAACCCTAGTGTTTCAGAAGGGGGCAGAGATGGGGGGAGGGGAGTTCGGGCTCTGTCTTGACTTCATGCCCCAGCATAGCTCTGCTTGCATGTGATTTGGCCCCGTGGGTTTCATCCAAGATTTGAAAAAATGGCACCACTGCTAAAAGAACAGCTTGAGACTGCAGGTTGGCAGGATGTTTGGCCTAAAGGACCTGCCCAGACTTAGTGTAAGAAAGACTGCCTTCCTGGAGGAGGCAGTTACTATTCTTGGGACTTTGACAACTGGCGATGTGCTGAGCTTCACCCTCAAGAAGTGAGTGTCAGGAACTGGGGCCAGGAGAAGACTTAAACCCCTGTGACTGTGTTTGTTTGCTTCCCCAAAGGAATCAGCGTTGGCTGAACACCTAATAAGACTGCTTTTAAGTGCAGCAAGGAAGAGACCTCCAAGGGGCGAGTGTCCTTTTTCAATTCAAGGCTTTTGGGGAGAACACCTCTAGAAATCTGGCAGGTAGAGGGTGGTGGCTTTAGTCAGGAGGGGACCCCAGCTGCACCCCTGTGGCCTGAGAAATGGCCTAGGACTCAGCTGGCCAGATATTCTTCCAACCAAACAGAAAAGTTCTTTTAAGGTCTGAGATGCTTTCTCGCCATTACTCTATAGTCAGGAAAACATGAAAGCAGTCCTAAGAGAGAGCGAGTTTTAAATCTCGACCACACCCTCAAATCCCAGATAAAAACAACATGGAAACCTTTCCTCCTGGTCATGCAAAAAATAAAATGAATAAAATCCTCACCATCTTGGAAGATGAACCTAAGTGCCCCTGTTCTAGGTCCATTCGAGTAGACACGAAGCGGACACTACTGCGTCAGCCGTTTTGACAAAGACTTATAATTCAGTACTGAGCAACCCTAGGGCGTAGGTTTTACTTTCATTTTCATCTAATTGCCGTTTAGAAATGCAGAAACCAAGGCGACAAACCAATCAAGTGGTAAAGCCAGAAGCAGGTCTGGCACTCGAATCCAAAGGACCCACACGCTGAGGCTCTTTGCCTGCTATGCCACTGACGCAGTTCCCCTGAGCTCCAGTGGACTGTTTACTGATCTGTCTGCTTCAACTAAATTGTAAGGGACCTGGGCAGAAATCAGGTTATTTATCCCTATGTCCCCCACAGTGCTTAGCACCGTGCCTTACACATGGCAGGTGCTTAATAAATATTCCAAGAGTCTATTTTCCGCCCAGCAGACAGAGTGATCCTTCTAGATATAAATCAGTTGTCACTCCCAGCTCTCAATCCTTCAGTGGCTTCCATCACTCCTGGAATAAATTCTAAAGTTCTTACCAAGCCCCCATGATCTGGACCCTTGCCATCTCCTCAAGCTGCTTGCTCATCTGCTCCAGCCTTGCGGCTCTCCTGCTGTTTCTCAAAAATACCAAGCATGCACCTACCTGGGGTCTTTGCACTCACTCTCTGCCCCCCTCCACCACCCGCGGAGACTCGCATGACTGATTCCCTCCCTTTCCTCAAATCTCTGCTCCTGTGTCCCCTTCTCAGGTACCCGTCCCCACCAACCTATTTAAAATAGGATTCTCTCACTATCCGCAAACTCTTCTCTCCTTCTTTCTAATAGCACTGATTACTACCAGGTGTTGATGTATTTGTTTTCTGATTAGAATGTGAGCTCCCTGACAGCGGGGCTTTGGTCGTGAGTGAGTTATGTATTCCTGGAAAAGAGCCTGGTAGCAAGGCAGTGCACAATAAATAAGAGGAATGAATGAGTTAAGCCGATTCCCTTCTCCGTCTCCCTTTTGGAGGTAAACTTATTAACAACGGCCATCACTTGGCTACTGGGTTGGTCACTGATATTCCACTGATATGGCACGCCTCGCTATGCAGAGATACAGCTGTCAAGGGCAGAGTCCTCGCCTCAAGGACCTCAAGACTCCAGAGGACAGGTGCTGTGCTCGTCTCCTTGATGATTTCCTAAGGGCCATGAGGTGGGCACACCCCTGGGTCCTCCACCTTCCCCCAGTGTGATTCAGGGCGCGTGTGCAGCATGTCTGGTACACGCACGCAAGAGGGAAGCCCCACCCGACGCAGGCGCGCATGTCTGCACGCGTGGATGCCTGCGCATGCGCACAGTGGCGCCACGGCTCCGGAGCAGGAAGTCCCGGGCAGCAGGTCCGCGCAGACACGCGCGTGGGGGGCGGGGCTAAGCTGCGCGCTGGGCCTGCCGGGTAGGCGCGCGCATGCCCACTGTGACGTCGGGCTCCCTCACCCGGGCGGGCGTTACGCCGGGCGCCTGCCGGCCTGTGGGCTTCGCCCAGGGCGTCAGCTGCGCTCAGCGGGGCCCCGGGGCTCCCGCGCCCCTCACCTCGAGCTGGAGGTCTCGGCTCCGCATGACCGCCATGTTTTTTCCTCGCTGAGCTGGGCGTAGCGCATGGCCAGGTTGTAGTTGTCGTCCTTCACCTTGACCAGCTCGTCGTTGTAGCCGTCTCGCTCCTCCTTCATCTTGTAGTAGCGCTCCTGGAAGGTCAGCAGCTCCACCCGCGTCAGCGTCAGCTGCTTCTTCTCGTCCTCCAGCTGCCGGGACTTGGCCAGCAGCTCGCACCGCTGCAGGTCCTTGGCCTTCATCTGCTGCTGCAGCTTGATGACCTCGTTCATGAGGAAGTGCGTGAGGCCCTCGTGGCCCTCCTCCACTGTGGAGAGGGGGCGCCCAGTCAGGCCTGAGGGCTGGGGAGGGCAAGAAGGGGTTCCAGGCGGGGGCCGCGGTCACAAGCCCACTCGTTCGGTCCCTAACGTTCTACTGAGCGCTCACTACCCGCTGGGCACTGGGGATTCAGGGTGAGTGAGACAGCCTTGGTCCCGGGAGAGCCAGTGTCTGGGAAGGGAGGTAGACGTTAAAAAAAAAAAAAAGCAAATGATCACATACAAATATAACTACAGACTGAGACGGTTTCACAAAGTGTAGGGGTCCATGAGAGTGTGTAACGGGACCAGATCCAGCGGAGTGGACCGAAGTGTTAGAGAACACTCTCGATGGATGAGCTGAAGTCTTGAGGAGAGAAAACACATTCGGGGAAGGCTGGACAACCTTGCCAAGGTCCTAAGGGAAGGCGGGAGGGGCCTGGCACACTGAGGAAACTGAAGGAAGGCCCCAGTGGCTGGCGCTTAGAGACAGAAAGGCAGAAAAGTGAGACTGGGCGTGTCATCAGGGGCTGGGCCACGCGGGGTCCTCGTGGGCCGCACCCGAGTCTTTAAATGGAGACATGGGAAAGCCACTGAGCGGTTTTAAGTGCAGGAGGGTAACATGGGGCGCAGAGAAATCACTGGAGCAGCAGGAATGGATATAAAGCGTTGATGTTTGTAAGGGTCTTGACTAGGGAGGGCTTCCCAGGTGGCTCAGAGGTTAAAGCGTCTGCCTGGAAGGAATTCGGGAGACCCGGGTTCGATCCCTGGGTTGGGAAGATCCCCTGGAGAAGGAAATGGCAACCCACTCCAGTACTCTTGCCTGGAGAATCCCATGGAGGGAGGAGCCTGGCGGGCTACAGTCCATGGAGTCACAAAGAGTTGGACATGACTGAACGACTTCACTTTCACTTTGACGAGGGTAGTGGTGTATATGGAGAAAAGACTGACTCGGGAGTATTTAGGAAGGAGAATTAAGACAAGATGAGCATGGGCTCTGGTTCATGCGATGCTGGCAAGAGAGCAGATACGGTGAGGACAAGGTCCAGGGGGAGTGTTAGTCTCTCTCCACCCACCAACATTCCTGGGGGGAGCTCAGTGAACACCCACTCCTCTGGGCTCCTGATGCAGCTTGTCCCGCTGTCACCTACCTTTCATCATCAGGCAGAAATAAGTGGTTGACCGTTCACAAGTGCTACCAGGGCACCATCCTGATATCACAGCTTCATAACCTGACAGCCGTCCCACCGCTGGACACACACACACACCCCTCCTACCACAGGTGGGATGCTGATGGCAACGCCACTTACCCACAATGGTGGAGAACCTCCGCGTAGGTTCTTTCCCAGTCACCAGTTTGTATAATTCTGGGTAGTAAAATTCCAAGCTCTCCAAGAAAACCACATAGCCCCTTTGCCCCTTGGTATGCAGAATGTCCAACAGTCGACCTAGAGCAAAGATCAGATCACTTAGAGGGAAGAGTACATGTCTGGATGCAAGTCTCCAGACCCAGTCTTACACGGGCTCATATCCATCAGTACACTCTTAAAAAGATGCTCTCCACCTCCCGTCACTTCGAGTTATATCTTACAGTCCAGACAACGTAAAGCAGAGTGCCAGGCCCTCAGCAGGGGTTCAATGTTAGTTTCCTTTCTCCAGAGCTTTCCAGGCACCAGTGGTAAAGAATCCACCTGCCAATGCAGCAGACGTAAGAGACGCGAGTTTGAAACCTGGGTCGAGAAGATCCCCTGGTGGAGGGCATGGCCAGCCACTGCAGTGTTCTTGATTGGAGAATCCCATGGACAGGGGAGCCTGGCGGGCTGTGTTCCATGGGGCCAAAGAGTCAGACGTGACTGAAGCAAATCAGGATGCAAGCAGGCAGGTGCAGTATGCAAAGCAGCTAATTTTGAGCCCACTGGTGGTTCAGACAGTAAAAAATCCGCCTGCAATGCAAGATACCCAGGTTGAATCCCTGGGTGCGGAAGATCCCCTGGAGAAGGGAATGGCAACCTACTCCAGGATTCTTGCCTGGAGAATTCCATGGAGCCTGGAGGGCTACAGTCCAGGGTGTCACAAAGAGTCGGGCATGACTGAGCGGCTAATGCTGACCTTTCTACAAGAGCTGGTAGGACCAGAATGCATGCAATTGCAGCCATGGGAAAGCAGCGGTTTCAGAGCTTCCCACCGGCTGGGGCTAAAATTAACCGCATGGAGCCGCTCGCCTATGACAGGAGGAGGATGCACGTGCAGCAATTACAGAGCAATCCATGGCTCTCTGGGATTCAGACCCGGAAGACCAGTATTTGGACGGGTACCCAGGAAAAGTCAGAGAGAGCAGGGCAGCTCCACGTTCTTCAACGGATTATCACGCAGTCTGGAAACATCTTTAAGTGTAATTTCCTTGGCAGTTTTCAATGTTTATCCTACTGGTTCCACTTACTGTTTCCATTTCTTGACCCTTCCTTAGACATTTTATTTTCAGTTATTTCTTCCTCTGAGGTCCTAAAACTCTATACTTCCCCTAGGATAGACTTAATAAATAAACTCCATCTTGTGTCAACTGACTGTTTGTCAGACTCCAGTACTCTTGCCTGGAAAACCCCAGGGATGGAGGAGCCTGGTGGGCTGCAGTCCATGGGGTCACTAAGAGTCGGACACGACTGAGCGACTTCACTTTCACTTTTCACTTTCATGCATTGGAGAAGGAAATGGCACCCACTCCAGTGTTCTTGCCTGGAGAATCCCAGGGACAGAGGAGCCTGGTAGGAGGCCATCTATGGGGTCACACAGAGTCGGACACGACTGAAGCGACTTAGCAGCAGCAGCAGAGCTACCTGGAGCACTGTGTTGAGGGGGTTCTCAAGTTACATCCAAGCTCAGCAGGAAAGCATGCTGTGATTAGTGATGTCTGTCATATAAGCAGAAGAGAATCACAGCCTACAAGCTACTCATCGCCCATCATACTGTGGGCAAGTGAGTTTCAAACCTCTTAAACTGGGAAGCACAGAAAGAAATGTATTTTACATTGTGACCACATGCTTACACACAAAGACATATTTTGTTACAAACATATGTTTTTACACACACACATGAATATAAAGCAGAACAGCGTTTACAAACCACACTTATTTTACCTTTAACGAATGTGATAAAGTGTCATGGACCCCTAGGCAGTCTGGAAAAGCCTATGGACTCTTTATCAAAATACTATTTTTAAACTGATAAAATATATTGGATTACAAAGGGAATCAATTATAAGAAGATACAGTTAACAAGTATTATATTTGCAGTTAAATAACCCAATCTCTCAGCAGGTCTAATAACTGCAAAATTTCAAGGGAGAGATGAATATAAATGGTATTTTGGAATATCTCAAATAGCTGAAATGTGATGAGCTATGTGGAATGCTTACTGTTGACAAGGTCACAAGTATTGCTAATCACTGTGGTCTATTGCTGGGCTATGTTCATAACTGGAGGGAATGCTAAGTCTTGGCATAGGTTAGTAAAATAAGGAGGCACCGTCTCCATACCCCTATCCAAGTTCACAGATCTGCTCTGCACACGGACAGCGGGGTGGGGGACCAGGGGTGGCCAGAGGTGTGTGGACTCCAGTTAAGAAACCTGAGTGAGGGAAACTTCACATTGCCGCTGCTCGCTGGAGCGAGCCCGCCGAGGTTACCTGCCCGGTTGATCTTGGAGGGCAGCATGGGAGCGTTGAGCACCTCGTCTTCATCTTGCTCGTCGATGACCTTGCACTGGCGAAGGTAGGGCGTGAGCTTGGCGGGGTTGATGTAGCGACTGAGCATGTGCCTGTTGCACTCCACATTCTCCCACAGGGCGTCCTCCTCGTCCTTCAGCGTCTCCGTGTAGTCGTCCATCTCCGGTGCTCCTCCTCCCAGACACAAACCCCAACACGGCTAATCAAAGAGCCTCGCTGGACGAGCTCGATTACTTCTGGGGAGATCAGGATCTACTGTGAAAGAAGGTAGAGAAAAGTGTATACAGAATTTTACCTTTGATTTAAGAAAGAAAGGTGTGTGAATACAGGCGATATAATTCTTTATGTGCTAAACATAAACAATGGATGAACAAGTCATAAAATAAAAAATTATAGAAAGGGAAACTTTTGCAGTTAGTGTATATCCTTTCCATCCAAGTTTTTATATCTTACTAAGAATTTATCTTTCAGAAAACAATATATGCTGTACTTTTTGTTTTACAGTTTCACATAAATGGTGTCATACTATACGCTTTCTTGTTTCCTTTTTCGACTTGCCTTTTTCCTTTATGCATTTATTGAGATTTACCTAGGTTGATACGTACAGACCTAATTCATTCATTTTTAAAAAAGCTTTGTTGAGATACAATTCATGTACCACATAATTCACCTTTTAAAAGTGTACAATTCAATGCTTTTTAGTATATCCCCAGAACACAATTCATTTTAGAAAATATTCATCCCCCCCGAAAGAAGCTTCCCACCAAGGGCAGCAGCCCCTCCCAGCCTTAGGCAGCACTCATCTGCTCTCCGCAGACTTGCTTCCGGCCAGTTCCTTTAAATGGGATCAGACGATAAATGGGCTTTTCTGACTGGCTCCTTTTCAAGGTTCATTCATGCGGTATGCAGCAGGTTTCAGCACTGCTTCTTCTTGAGGAATACTTTTTCATTGTTTGGTACATCGCACCTTGTTTATCCGTCCATCAGTGAGTTTTCGGGTTGTCTGGTTTTTATGAATTGTGTTACTGTGAAGATTCACATTCAAGTCTTTTTGTAGATGCGTTTTTATTTCCCTTGGGCAGATAGGCAGAATTGATGAGCCATATGGTAACTCTGTTCTAACTTTTTGAGGAACTGCTAAACTGTTTCTCAAAGTGGCTGCACCATATTATATTCCTGCTCGCAATGTACACGGTTCAGATTTATCCGCATTCTCGTCAGCACTTGTTACTGTCCATTTTTTTTTTTTTCCTACAGCCGTCTAAACAGGCGGGAAGTGGTCTTTCTTTCACTGTGGCTGTGATCTGATTTCTCTAAAGACAACGACTGAGCATCTTATGTGCACATCGGTCACTTGTGCATCGAGAAGCGTCTGTTCAAACCCTTTGCCCATTTTTAAACTGCATTGTTTTCATTATGGAATTTTTAATGTGTTCTGGATACAAGTCAGGTATGATTTGCAGATATTTTATCCTATCCTGTCAGTATCTTTTCATTTTCTTAAAGGTATTATTTGTAGCATAAAAGCTTTTAATTCTGATGTAGTCCAATTTCTTTTTTCAACTCTTGGTTTTGGTGTGTATCTAGGAAACCACTGCGTAATTCAAGGTTATAAAGATTTACTTCTATTTACTTTTCTAACAGTTTTATACGTTAACTCTCATATTTAGGTTTATGATGCATCTTTAAATTAATTTTTTGAGTATGGTGTGAGGTATGGGGCCAACTGTTTTTACACGTGGATATTCAGTTGTCCTGGGGCTTCCTTGATGGCTCAGTGGGTAAAGAATCTACCTGCCAATGCAGGAGACACAGAAGACATGGGTTTGATCCCTGGGTCAGGAAGATTCCCTGGAGGAGGAAATGGCACCCCACTCTTGCCTGAAAAATCCCATGGACAGAGGAGCCTGGCAGGCTACAATCCAAAGGGTCGCAAAGATTCAGACATGACTGAGTGACTGAACTGTGCTCGTGTGCACGTGCACACACACACACACACACAAACACACACTCACACACTCAGTTGTCTCAGCATAGTTTGTTGAGAAGATTCTTCTTTCCCCATTGCATGGTCCTAGCACCTTTGTCAAAAATCAATTGACCATAAAAGTTTCAGTGTTTATTTCTGGACCGTCAATTCTATTCCACTGACCTGTCTTCACTACTGTAGGTGGACAGCAAAGTGTTAAAATTGGGAAGTGTGAGTCTCCCAATCTTGTTCTTCCCATTTCAGACTGTTTCGTCTATTCAGGGCCCTTGGCAATCCCATGTGAATTTTAGGACTCAGCTTGCCAATACTAGCAAAACAAACAAACAAAAAATCTGGGATTCTGACAGTGAATCCACTGAATGTGTAGATGAATCTGAACAGCAATACTATCTAACAGTTACATGCTATGCTCCGAGAATATGGCTTCCCAGGAGGTGCTAGCGGTAAAGAACCCAGCTGCTAACGCTGGAGAGGAAGAGACACCCGCTCAATCCCAGGTCAGGAGGATCCCCTGGAGAAGGGAGTGGCGGCTCACTCCAGCACTCTCGCCTGGAGAGGAACCCTGTGGGCTACAGTCCACGGGGTCGCAGAGAGAACGTGGACGGTGTCTCTGCTAATCCAGGTCTCTTGTTGCCAGCATGCACTGCTTTTGCTGAGTTGATTCCTAAGTGTTTTATTCATTTTGCGGCATTATACACGTGGGCTGTAGTCTTTTCAGTATGGATGCCTTTCCTTTTCTTTTCTTTTTTTCTCCCCTCTCTAATTTCCCAGGCTAGAACTTCTAACAGTGTTACACGGACGTGGCAAGAATGGACATCCTTGTCTTGTTCTTGGCCACAGGGGAGAAGCATCCAGTCTCTCACCATTAAGTACAGTGTCACCGGGTTCGGTGCGGGTGTGTTTCAGACATCCTTTATCAGCTTGAGGAAACTCCCTGAATATTTTGGTCGCAAAAAGGATGCTTGATTTTGTCAACGCTTTCTCTGCATCCATTGAGATTACCGTATAGTTTTTAGCTTTGACTCTATTAACATATTACATTAACTGATTTTCAGGCATTAAACAAACCTTGCGTTCTTGCTGTAAATCCCAGGTAGTTACAGATCTGCTGGATTTGGTTTGCTAGTATGTTTTTGAGCCTTCTGGCACCCATAGCTACGAGAGATTCGTTGGTACTTTTCTTTCCTCAAGATGTCCAACTGGTTTTGACATCAGGATAATTTTTGCCTCGTAGAGGAAACTGGGAAGTGTCCCTTCCTCATCTACTTTTCGGGAAAGTTGATGAAGAACAGGCACACTTTTGTCTTTGTTTGGTGGAGGCTTTTCTTGGTGGGTAGGTTTTTGATGACTATTTCTTTGCTTGCTGTAGGTTTGCTCATATTTCCTGTTCTTCTTGAGTCAGTTTCAATAGCTTGTGTCTTTCTAGGAATCTGTCCATCTCATGAAAGTAACCACATTTATTGGAAACAAGGTTCATAATTTTCTTTTATTTTTCTTTTGCCTCATTTCTTTAACAAGGTTAGTGGTGGTCTCCCTTCTCTTATTCTTGATCTAGTAATTTGGATCATCTCTTTTTTCTCTTGGTCAGGCTACCGCAGAGTTTGTTGACATTTCAAAGAACAGCTTTTGGTTTCACTGATTTTCTCTATTGCTTTTCTGTTCTCTAGCTCATTTATTTTTGTCCTAATATGTGTGACTTCCTTCCTTGTGTTTGCTTCAGGTTCATTTCGCTCTTCTTCTAGTTTCACGAAGTGGAAGGTCTGGTTACTGATTTGAGATCTTTTAAAAAAATATTAACATGTATAGCTGTAAATTTCCCTCTGAGCGCTGCTTCAGTGACACCAGCTAAGTTTCCATACGTTGCATTTCCATTTGCCTCAAAGTAAAATGGGAAAACCCAAATGAACCTTTTGGCCAGCCCAGTACCTTTCGATATAAGGCTTTTCTCCTGTAGATGGTATATAAGAGATTTATGTTTTCATCTGATCTGACAACCCCTTAATTTCTATTGGTTTATTCATTTTTAACTGCTGTATATATTATTCCATTGCCAGAATATTCCATAATTTATTTCTTCATTTCTCTAAAATGGATATTTAATTCCCCCCATTTTTTAACTTGAATATTTAACATTATTTGTAGTTGGAAAAAAATGTAAGAAATCCAGACATTCTTCAGTAGATATTCTGAACCTTTCGCATTATGGAATGACATTTGAACATATGTGGTAACATAAAAAGATTCCAAGACATTGTTTTATAAAAAGTAAATACATGCATATATTCATACATGTGGTATAATTTAAAATGGATTTGGGGACTTCCTTGGTAGTCTGGTGGTTAAGAATCTGCCTGCCAATGCAGGGCATGTAGGTTTGATCCCTGGTCTGGGAAGATTCCGCATGCCAAGGGACGACTAAGGCTGTGCCCCACACTTCTGAGGACCCCAGCCGAGAGCCCGCCTCCGCAGCAAGCGCCGTCACCGCGATGAGACGCCTGCGCGCCGAGACCAGAGAGGAGGCCCTGCTCGCCGCAGCTAGCGGAAGCCCGCACAGACCGGGCAGACCCAGAGCAGCCGAGATTAATAAGTAAATAAAACTGGAAGCAAGTATATATACACTTGGTCTTTGTCCCTGGGTCTGGGCAAGGAGCTCCAGGATTCTGAGACGATATCCCCCAGAGGGATA
>SJYC01124230.1:0-10516 GCA_006408675.1 Madoqua kirkii | reverse complement strand
GCCATTTCCTTCTCCAAGGCATGAAAGTGAAAAGAGAAAGGGAAGTCGCTCAGTCGTGTCCGACTCTTCATGACCCCATGGACTGCAGCCCACCAGGCTCCTCCGTCCACGGGATTTTCCAGGCAAGAGTACTGAAGCAGGGTGCCATTGCCTCACGTAAGGCAACACCTGTACAGGTAGGGCTGTGTGTGTGTGTGTGTGTGTGTGTGTGTGTGTGTGAAAGAGGAAAAGGCAAGAGAGAAACAGGGAGAGAGGCGGGGAGGAGAAGGGGAAGGGAGGGGGAGGTTTGAGAGGCTCTGATTACACTGATCCTATCTAAGAAGTGGGATGAATTCTGAGGTTACTGGGCAGGACAACCTGGATGTTATCAGTACTATTTACAACACACACGTTTCATCGTATTACTTGTATAGTTTGAAAAAAGAAAAAAAGAATCAATAACAGAGATGAGAGCGAGTCTAGGGCAACAGAGACAGCACTATCTAATATGTGCCTTCCCGCTCCCGTCCTCAGATGGCCACAGAGCTGATGTCTGTGCGTGCGTGCTCAGTCGTGTCTGAGTCTCTGTGACCCCATGGACTGGAGCCCACCAGGCTCTTTTGTCCATGGGATTCTCCAGGCAAGAATACTGGAGTGGGTTGCCATTTTTCTTCTCCAGGGGATCTTCCCTACCCAGGGATCAAACCCTCACCTCTTATGTCTCCTGCATTGACAGGTGGGTTCTTTATCACTGAGTCACCTGTTTGTCAGCTGTTTGTTAGAATCGGACATGGAACAATGGACTGGTTCCATATTGGGAAATGAGAACGTCAAGGCTGTATACTGTCACCCTGCTTATTTAACTTATATGCAGAGTAATCATGCAAAATGCTGGACTGGATGAAGCACAAGCTGGAATCAAGATTGCCGGGAGAAATACAATAATCCTTGGATATGCAGATGACACTACCCTTAGAAAGTGAAGAACTAAGGAGCCTCTTGATGAAAGTGAAAGAGGAGAGTGGAAACACTGCCTTAAAGCTCAACATTCAGAAAACTAAGATCATGGCATCTGGTCCCATCACTTCATGGCAAATAGATGGGGAAACAATGGAAGCAGTGAGAGACTTTATTTTTGGGGGGCTCCAAAATCACTATAGGTGGTGACTGCAGTTGTGAAATTAAAAGACGCTTGCTCCTTGGAAGAAAAGCTATGACTAACCTAGATAGTATATTAAAAAGCAGAGACATCCCTTTGCTGACAAAGGTCCATGTAGTCAAAGCAATGGTTTTTCCAGTAGTCATGTATGGATGTGAGAGTTGGACTACAAAGAAAGCTGAGCACCAAAGAGTTGATGCTTTTGAACTGTGGTGTTGGAGAAGACTCTTGAGAGTCCCTTGGACAACAAGGAGATCCAACCAGTCTATGCTAAAGGAAGTCAGTCCTGAATATTCAAGTAAGGACTGATGCCAAAACTGAAACTCTGATACTTTGCTCACTAGATGCAAAGAACTGACTCACTGGAAAAGACCCTGATGCTGGGAAAGATTGAAGGCAGGAGGAGAAGGGGACGACAGAGGGTGAGATGGTTGGATGGCACTACTGACTTGATGGACATGAATTTGAGCAAGCTCCGGGAGTTGGTGATGGACAGGGAGGCCTGGTGTGCCACAGTCCATGGGGTCGCAAAGAGTAAGACATGACTGAGCAACTGAACTGACTGAAAGAGAGTGGGGTGGGGGAGTGTGCTGGGCGATCAGCTAGAAGGTGCATCGGAGTGGCTGGGGGCCGCACTTGGCTGCAGTAAGGTGCCCAGGCAGGTGGGGCTGCGGAGGCAGAGATGGTGTAAGGGGTGTGGGGGAGGAAGTACGTTTGCTGGCAGAGCTGCAGTGAGAGACCCCGAGGACCCTCGAGAAGCGGCTGGCGTCATCTCTCTGAGCGTACCACCCTACTCCCCAGCCCCGTGAGCCTTGGCCATGTGTGATGTCTGGTTCTTGCTCCGTCAAGAATCTCCCCACTAATCTGAGCTGATCTAAGTGCGCTTTGGCTACAAACAACCCAAGCGCCTTGAGTAAAATACCTGTGTGCTCTTATGAGCATCAGCTGGTTTACAGAGGTTACCAATGGGGACATTCCACCCAGTGACCTTTCCCCTTTTGCTCATATCCTAAGCACTGGCCACCTGGGTCACGTGGGGAGAGTTCGTGGTTCACTGCAACACAAATTCAGCTCCTACAAGCGCTCACTCTGACGATGCGTCAGCATGAGAGTTTTCCATTCACAGAGGAAAATATACTCCACTATTTTTAGAGAGTCAACATCCTAAGTTGACTCAGCAAGTCGTTAAGCGGGCGAGCACCGCACCGTTCATCCTTTTTCCCTGCTTACGGAATCCCGATTGTCTTCAGGAACCAGGTGGCCTCATGTTTCAGGGAGGCTGGGCAACTTCTGAGCGGCAAGAGGTGGATCTTTTTTTGGTCTCTACCTAACAAGGTGGTCTTGTTTGAAGTCAGACTAAGTACGTGATGTCTTTGTGGCCCGTAGAACCTGCAGGGCAGTCTGCTGGGGGCGGTTCTGGTGCTCTCCCCTGACCTTTGATAGGAACGCAAGGAAGGGCACAGTCCTTGAGCACGGGATGCTAGCGTGTGAATGTGTGTGTGATGCCAGGATTGCTGCAGCCATCCTGTGGCCTGAGGACTCCTCTAAGGACAAAACCAACACCCTCACGATGGCAGAGCAGAGACATGGAGAGAACCTGCGTCTCTGGTGGTGTCGCCTCCTGGGTGCTCACCTACAGGCACCTGTCTGTGGTCGAGAGAAACCTGCTGGAAAACATGTTCAAGGCTCCCAGGCCATGTTCTACAGGAAGGGCCATTTTGTGCACCTATTTTTTTTTAAGTTCTTTATTATTGTTATTTTTTGATCACACAGAATGTGGGATCTTAGTGTCTCATCAGGAATTGAATCCACACCCCGTGCAGCAGAAGCATGGTGCCTTAACCGCTGGGCCACCAGGGAAGCCCTTTGCTCACCTTTTTACAGGCCAAGGAGACTGCCGGCCGGCGGACAAGCTCCGAGGCAGCGGCTGCTCTCACGGCCCTTCCTCACTCACCAGAGACGTGGAAAGTGTGGAGCCCTCTCTGCTATGGTACAGTCTGGCATCTCTGTCTCGACCTCCAAGCTGAGGCCTCCCTCCTGCCCCTACGGTCGCATCCCGGCTGAGGGACTTCGATTCTCCGCCAGATCCTCACGCGCTCAGCGCCTGCTTCCTGTGCCCCCCTCTGCCTGGAACCCGCCCCTCTCCCCTGGCGAGTCTCAGGAAACCCTCACTTTACATTTATTTTACATAAAGGAGATGATGTGACGTACCTGGCATAGGGTCAGCGCCTGGCAGACGGGATGTGCCCGCCCGTCCCTGAGGTCTGACTTCTTTCTACTCCTCCCGGCTGGGGCTGGCCTTGCCCTCAGCCAATCTCCTGGGTGTGGAGTCGTGCGGGCCAGGATCTGTGAGGGGGAAGATGGTCCAACTGAGCACAGAGAACTGCTCAAACAGTGAAGGGGGTCCCTGCTCTGGAAGGAAAGAACGAAATGATCCTGGAGCCCGCATCTCTCCAGGGGATGGACACGCCGTGGACCAGGGCCTGGACAAGGGCTCGGTTCACACCCACAGACAGCAGGAAGGCCACTGGCCCCGGGTCCCGCACTCGGGCGTGGAGAGAAGGCCGGGTGGTAGATGGGGCTGCTCGTGGCCAAGCACAAGCCCGTCAGAAGCCTCTCATGGAAGCGTCTGCAGAGCAGAGCGGTTCTGATCAGCTGCTAACTCATCAGGTCCAAAGTAGCAAACCACGCTCCCGAGCCCAGAGGGTTCCCTTCGCTGAGAATCACGTCTCAGGCACCTCCCCCTGCAGGTTTGGGCAGGAACACGCCGGTGCTTCCCCGTTCCTTGTGGTGACCGGCAAGGTCATCTTGTCCCTCAGCCCCTCCAGGGGCCCAGCTGGGGCTGTGGGTTTGGGGCGAAGGGCGGCTGGAGAGGGGGAAGGTGAGGAGGGGCAGACGCTTGTCCTGACAGCTGCTGGGGTCCCTCGGTGGCGGCTCCCACAGCTCTACTTGGAGCTGACGGGGACCCGGGACACCATCGTTTAATCAGAAACTTGCTGGGTTTCAGCTTTGAGGATTAATCACAGGTGACACCAGATCTCCCAGGGCTGACAGAAGCTCTTCTTGTCGGGTGTCAGCTTGGATAGGAGTGAGCTGTCACAGACCCTCAGCCCCAGGGGTGGGGGGTGGGAGACGGCCTCTCAGAGGTCACTGTCTCCTTGGTCTGCTCAGCACTGTCCTCAGGGCAGGGCTGGCTTTGCCCCACAATACCCCCCGCCCAGGGAAATGACACTTCTGTGTATTTGCATTAAAAAAGAAGAATGCACTTGCATTTTTCCTCTCTTATAATCAGAAGGAAAACCTTTAAGAAAATTAATTGTAAGAGAGCTTTTAATGGCAGGAAAGGGAAAGCAGGTTTGTGTAGGAAATGGCAGCCCACTCCGGTACTCTTGCCTGGGAAATCCCATGGACAGAGGAGCCTGGCGCGCTACAGTCCACAGGGTCGCGGAGTCAGACGCGACCAAGGACACACCCACACAACTACCAACTTGGTCCTGAGGTCGGAGAGAGGATCCGTTCCTGAGAGACTGACTCCTCATTTAGCGTTCAGCTGGTGGAAACAGCATCCCTGTGCTCCGACTATTCACTCGGCCAGGCGCGCGCAGCTGAGCCTAACTGCTGGAGAGCTCTCAGAGGCGGGCGGTCCTAGCACCGGCAGCATCACCAGCGCCACCACGACCGGCACTTGGTGGTAGTGATGTCGTGTCGGTTCCTTTCAGTCTTTGCTGTCCAAGTTGCCGTGTTACTCACACCCTCCGTCCTACACCTGAAGGAAATTTAGTGTTCCGCAACCGTGGGTGAGGTCATGAGAACGGACCTTTTAGGGTACCTGCCTCCTCGAACCTTCCGACGTCAGGTGCCCCAGCGACTCCCAACCTGTTCTGACTCGCTGAAGTGAAGTGAAAAGTGAAAGTACGTAACCTCTTCCTGTACCGTTGGGTGAGGTCACAAGAACGAACCTCTTTCCCAGGGATGGGGGAGCCTGGTGGGCTGCTGTCTGTGGGGTCACACAGAGTTGGACATGACTGAAGCGACTTAGCAGCATACAGCCCCTAGAATTGCCTTAAAAAAAGTTCACTTTTTAAACGACTCTAACCAGTAGGTATCGGGCTTCCTTGATAGCTCAGTTGGTAAAGAACCCGCCTGCAAGGCAGGAGACCCCAGTTGGATTCCTGGGTCGGGAAGATCCCCTGGAGAAGGGATAGGCTACCCACTGTGGTATCCTTGGGCTTCCCTGGTGGCTCAGCTGGTAAAGTATCCACCTGCAGTGTGGGAGACCTGGGTTCGATCCCTGGGTTGGGAAGATCCCCTGGAGAAGGGAAAGGCTACCTACTCCAGTGTTCTGGCCTGGAGAATCCCATGGTCCATGGGTTTGCAGAGAGTCGGACATGACTGAGCGACCTTCATTTTCACTTTCAACCAGTAGGTATATGTACAAAATGTCCCTGAAATATCACTTTAACAAGTGTAAGACAGAATTAAAACCAAGCTCTGAAGATAGCAGAGCAGATACTGGCTCAGGATTCAAAACAGCTCTTGCTTCTCAAAGGCGGAATCAATTGCTTGGTGAGTGACGAGCTTCCGTCATCGGTGTCATTCAGGCACCATCAGCCAGCGACTATTCACCCGCCAGCAAAGCCCAGTGTGTGAGCAGAGCTTGCACGGACAGTCTGTGTTGCCTCTCACAGACAGTCACGGATCTCTCTATGGTCGAGAAAAGTCTCCCTGTGAAAGGAGGAGATCGAAAGAGACAAACCGCCACAAGGAAGCTGCAGGAAGCTGACGATGCACCCAACAAGAGAAAACTGGAAAAAAAAAATCCAATAATTAAAACCCGTGAAGAGGTCAGGATACTGCAACCACAGAACAATGCAGGCTGCTGTGACACGGGAACAACCAAAGAACAAGCAAAAGTTCTTAAGAGATTAAAATAAGGTTACGTGGAAGCTTAAAGTCAATAGAAAATTTAGAAGATAAAGTTGAGGAAATATCCCCCAAAGTTAACAAAAAGTTAAAGAGAATGAAAATAAGAAAGGAGGAGGGGGGATGAGATCCATTTAGGAAGTCTAATATCCAATAAAGTGAAATCTTAGAAAGAGGTTACAGAAGCATGCTTCTTTTCTTGTATGTCTTGTGGGGACACAGTATCGATTATGGGATGGAATTATCAGAGACACTAGTATTAGAGGGTTCTCCACATGCAAACACATGAGCATTTAGTTTTGAAGGTTCCTTTGAGTGCTCAGTACAAATCAGTGGAAAAGAACCTTCTCGGAGTATCGTTCTGAAATTTTAGGGCACTGGGGAATAAGAGAAGGCCCTGAAATATTCCTGGGAGGAAACATCAGGCCACGTGCAAAGGACTAGAAGTAAGTTTGGCATCAGATCTTTCAACAGTGATGCTGGAAAGTGGGGGACAGTGAGGTGACGCCTTCACGTTTCCGATGGAAAATACTCCTAAACCTCGGATTCTATACCTACCCGAACTATCGGGCGGGAAAGCAGAATGACGCTGTTTTCTGAAAGGCAAGGACTCTAAACATCTGGCTCCCATGCATCCTTTCTTAGGAAGCTGCTGCAGGATATACTCCAGCAAAATGAGGGATACAACAACAATATGAAGGCCAGGAAACAGAGCAGCAAGGAGTGTTCCAGGATGACAGGGATGCAGCAAGGAGAAGCTGGCCAAGACCATGGAGCAGGACCACGGAGGGTCAGGGAAACAATGGATGGTTATCTGACACCCTTGATAACTTAGGAAATAACATCAGTAGGCAAATGATAGGTGTGAGAGTCAGACAGGAAGAAGTTGCAGACGGGTATGATTAAAAAGCCCCAGCAAATGAAGAGAGAGGCAGCATTACCTTGGGACAAAACAGAAAGAAAGAAACACAATCCCAGCATACAGCTTGCCTCAACTCGAACAATAGTTACCTGGTCACGATAAAGTAACAGGCAAAACTGATCAGAATGTACCCAGACGATGGTGGGGGTGAGTGCATGGAGTGGGGAACTAGGAAAAGGGACATAAATTTAAAGGCATGTCGCTAAATAGCAACGTAAGCACATTACTTAGAAATAAGGAGGTAAGGAGAAGAAAGCAAAATGGGGAAGGGTTAGAGGTGGCTGCCCCTGGGGATCCGCGTATGACAAGCCGATTTCACTTTCTCCCCTTCATGGATCACAGTCACGGCGAGGGATCTTGCTTAACTCAAGGAAGCTATGAGCCATGCCATGCAGGGCTACCCAAGATGGACAGGTCACAGTGAAGAAATCTGACAAAACATGGTCCAGTGGAGGAGGAAATGGCAAGCCACTCCAATATTCTTGCCAGGAGAATCCCACGAACAGTATGAAACGGCAAAAATATACGACGCTGGAAGACGAGCCGCTGGGACTGGAAGGTGTCCTGGGGAAGAGCAGAGGGCAGCTACTAACAGCTCCAGAAAGAGTGACGTGGCCGGACCAAAGCGGAAGCGATGCTCAGCTGTGGATGCGTCCGGTGGTGAGAGAGAGCTGGACCGTGAAGAAGGCTGCTGCTGCTGCTGCTAAGTCACTCCAGTCGTGCCCGACTCTGTGCGACCCCACAGACAGCAGCCCACCAGGCTCCCTCGTCCCTGGGATTCTCCAGGCAAGAACACTGGCGTGGGTCGCCATGTCCTTCTCCAATGCGTGGAAGTGAAAGTGAAGTCGCTCAGTTGTGTCCGACTCTTAGCGACCCCACGGACTGCAGCCTGTCAGGCTCCTCCACTCATGGGATTTTCCAGGCAAGAGAACTGGAGTGGGGTGCCGTTGCCGTCTCCATGAAGAAGGCTGAGCGCCAGAGAATTGATGCTTTCGAACTGCAGTGCTATAGAAGACTCTCGAGAGTCCCCTGGACTGCAAGGAGATCGAACCATTCGATCTTAGAGGAAATCGACCCTGAATAGTCATTGGAAGCACTGATGCTAAAAGGTCTAGTGCTTTGGCCTCTGATGCGAAGAGCTGACTCATCAGATAAGACCCTGCTGGGAGAGACTGAAGGCAGAGGAGAGGGGGTGGCACGGAATGAGGTGGTTAGAGAGCATCACCGACTCCATGGACACGAATTTGCACAAACTCTGGGAGAGAGTGAAGGCCGAGGACCATGGGTCACAGAGAACTGGACACGGCTTAGTGGCGGAACAACAGTTGGTACGTTAGTCTTCAACTCTGCTTGACGCAAGTATCACCATGGTTGAAAAAAATAAACAATAACATTATGTCAACAGTTGGAAATATGGGTCAGGCATTTAGGTATAAAGAACCAGTTACTCATTCTCTGCACACTTACTATACTTCACTTTTTGTAAAACTTGTTGGACAGCTCACCCCTCCATAAATCCGACGCACTGAGTGTGTGCAGGGCGCGTCACAGATGCCACCTGGCTTTACCTTTGCAGGAGCTTGCTAAGGTGAGTTTTCTTATCCCCATTTTATGAGGAGGAAGTCGGGTCAGAGTTAAATAACCTGGTGAGACCTCATACCACTAAGATTCCCACGCAACCCTCACCAACTGAGCCTCATCTGATCTTAATTAAACCAGCCATGATCGCAGCTAACACTTACGAAGCCGACCACCCAATCTAACCAATCAGGCTCCTCGCTTCCGGGCTCCACACCCACCGCCTCGCTTGCTGGAGCACCTCCTCCAGTGCCTCCTAGGACAAGGCACAGGCAGACATCGCCTGAGCTCACGGGCGGGCTGCCCTGGTGGTCCAGTGGCTATAATGCAGGCGGTGCAAGCTCAAATCCTGCCCAGGAGGCTGAGACCCCAAATGCCTCGTGCCCAAGAAAGCCCCCACATAAAATAGTATTGCAATAAATTCAATAAAGACTTTAAAATGGTCCACATCAAAAAACAAACAAAAAACCAAAAACACAAAACTTAAAAAAAACTGCTCCGGACAGCTAAGGCATGGAAGCAACCTAGATGTCCACCAGAAGCTGAATGGATAATGAAGCTGTGGTATATATACACAATGGAATACTACTCAGCCATAAAAACAGTGCATCCGAGTCAGTTCTAACCTGTCATACAGAGTGAAGTGAATCAGAAAGAGAAAAATGAACAATGTGTATTCACGCAGATGTGGAATCCAGGAAGACGGTGGTGATGAACTATCTGCAGGGCAGCCACGGAGATGCAGGCCAGTGGACAGGCTTGTGGACACAGTGAGGGAAGGAGAGGGTGGGGCGAGTGGACAGAGCAGCGTGGAGACACACACACACCGTGCGCGAAACAGCCGGCCAGCGGGAATTGCTCTGTGACACGGGTGCTCAGGCGGGGGTGCTCCTAGTAAATTTCCCTCTGAGCGCTGCTTCAGTGACACCAGCTAAGTTTCCATACGTTGCATTTCCATTTGCCTCAAAGTAAAATGGGAAAACCCAAATGAACCTTTTGGCCAGCCCAGTACCTTTCGATATAAGGCTTTTCTCCTGTAGATGGTATATAAGAGATTTATGTTTTCATCTGATCTGACAACCCCTTAATTTCTATTGGTTTATTCATTTTTAACTGCTGTATATATTATTCCATTGCCAGAATATTCCATAATTTATTTCTTCATTTCTCTAAAATGGATATTTAATTCCCCCCATTTTTTAACTTGAATATTTAACATTATTTGTAGTTGGAAAAAAATGTAAGAAATCCAGACATTCTTCAGTAGATATTCTGAACCTTTCGCATTATGGAATGACATTTGAACATATGTGGTAACATAAAAAGATTCCAAGACATTGTTTTATAAAAAGTAAATACATGCATATATTCATACATGTGGTATAATTTAAAATGGATTTGGGGACTTCCTTGGTAGTCTGGTGGTTAAGAATCTGCCTGCCAATGCAGGGCATGTAGGTTTGATCCCTGGTCTGGGAAGATTCCGCATGCCAAGGGACGACTAAGGCTGTGCCCCACACTTCTGAGGACCCCAGCCGAGAGCCCGCCTCCGCAGCAAGCGCCGTCACCGCGATGAGACGCCTGCGCGCCGAGACCAGAGAGGAGGCCCTGCTCGCCGCAGCTAGCGGAAGCCCGCACAGACCGGGCAGACCCAGAGCAGCCGAGATTAATAAGTAAATAAAACTGGAAGCAAATATATATACACTTGGTCTTTGTCCCTGGGTCTGGGCAAGGAGCTCCAGGATTCTGAGACGATATCCCCCAGAGGGATAAGACTATTTTTTGGATGGTAATGAGATGACTCTTGGGTAAGGGGCCGCAGGAGCTTCAGGGTGGGAACTGAAAAACCAAGCGATTTAAGGTTGTAACTTTCCAGGGAGAGAGGCTAGAGACTGAGTCCAGTCACCATTCCGAGAATGAGTTAGTCAGTCACAGTTACGTAATAACACTTGATA
>SJYC01124229.1:0-59592 GCA_006408675.1 Madoqua kirkii | reverse complement strand
AAACAGCGAGGCTGCTACCACATCAGACGCCAAGCCCTCTGGAAAGAGGGACAGACGCCTCTCCCTGTCTGCGAGCCGCCCCAGCGCAGAAGCTCTGCAGTGAGAAGGGGTCAACAGCCAGCTAGATAAATGCGCCTCTGGTTAATTGATGTGCCTGGATGATGAGAACGAGAGGCTTGAGATGGAAGGTTTAATTATTCCAATGAAACCTCCACTTCATTGAAAGGACCTCTGGCAAAAAGGAAAAAAAGGCGGAGGGGAAAGATTATTGAGAAGGATAATCTACTGCCTGGAGACACGGGGACACACCACACTCTCTGCTGTGTTCACAGCCTTGAATCGAAAGCTTAATGGAAAGGAACCAGAAGCAGCCCTTCCTGGGTCTCCTGCCCCGAAAGTCCTTTCATTCCTGCGAAAAAGGGCACCGAGAGGCGCAGCTAGAAGACGCCTCCTCAGGATCCTTCCCTGGCGTCCCAGTTAACTGCTAACCTCTGTCTCAGCACGCTCCACTGAAAGACTGGGATGAAGATGCTTCCCATGAATCACCATGTGCACAGCCATCAGGAGAGCTTTGCTGAGAAGTATTGCGAAAGCAGCAATTACCGTTCTACGCTCACGGTGGAGTCGCAGCCACTGCCAGCAGCCCACCCAGTATCCGTCCATCCTCTCTCTCCTTTCATAATCACAGCCCTTCAGATCCATGTGTGTGTGATACACAGGCTTCCCTGACGGCCAGCAGGTAAAGAATCCGCCCGCAATGCTGGAGACACAGGAGACGCAAGTTTAATCCCTGGGTCAGGAGGATCCCCTGGAGGAGGAAATGACAACCCATTCCAGTATTTCCTCTGTCTCAGCACGCTCCACTGAAAGACTGGGATGAAGATGCTTCCCATGAATCACCATGTGCACAGCCATCAGGAGAGCTTTGCTGAGAAGTATTGCGAAAGCAGCAATTACCGTTCTACGCTCACGGTGGAGTCGCAGCCACTGCCAGCAGCCCACCCAGTATCCGTCCATCCTCTCTCTCCTTTCATAATCACAGCCCTTCAGATCCATGTGTGTGTGATACACAGGCTTCCCTGACGGCCAGCAGGTAAAGAATCCGCCCGCAATGCTGGAGACACAGGAGACGCAAGTTTAATCCCTGGGTCAGGAGGATCCCCTGGAGGAGGAAATGACAACCCATTCCAGTATTCTTGCCTGAAAAATTCCACGGACAGAGGAGCCTGGCAGGTTACAGAGCCTGGGGTCGCAAAGACATGACTGAGCGACTGATGTACACACACACACACACACACACACACACACACACACACGCGCGCGCGCGCTTGTGCTGGGTTTTGGTTGTGGTGTGTAGGATCCAGTTCCCTGACCAGGGTTTGAACCCGGACCCCCTGCCATTGAGAGCACGGAGTCTTAGCCACTGTACCACCACGGAAGCCTCTCCATTCTCTCTTGTTAACAGAGCCCCAGTTTTGTTTGGAGCATTACTGTGCCCATCTTTAAAAAACCGCGTTTCTAGCCCCCCTTGCAGCTGGAATAATGGGTGTGTGACACAGTTCTGGCCAATGAGCTGTATGTGGACGTTTCTGGATGACACGTCTAGGAAGGGTCTGGAGAGGGGCGGAATCAGGTGAGAAGCACTTTCCATTTGTCCCTGTCCTCCTCCCTGGAATGCAGGTGCAATGCAAGGAGGCAGAGCAGCAATCTTGTGAGTGTGAGGGTCACATTCCAACGTGGCGGCACAGCGTGCTGAAAGGACTTTGGGTCCATGCTAACCTTTGCCTTCTCTGTTCATGAGAAGAATAAAGTCCCTAGTACGTATAAAACCCTGATTTTGTTTCTGTTAAAACTTGCAGTCAGCAATTGTTGCAGGCAACAATCGTCCTAGCAGATACATTTAACAAACAAGATCCAAGCCTTTTGAGAAAATCACATAGCTTCCAGCCAGCCACAGACTTTTAAGTCTTAGTGTCTGAGCAACTTCCTTATCTGTTTGCTCCTATTCCTTTTTTTCCCCTAAATACAAAAGCAGAGTAAGCACGAAATCAATAAGCACTAAGTACTGCCCATGTACAAGGCCTGTAGAGGACGGAGACAAACGGCGTGACTCGGCGGGAGACGTCCTAGGAGGGGCTGCACCGCCTGGGAGGCCGCTGCGGCACACAGGCAGGACGATGCTTCATCCTGCGCTCGGGTCCTGCCTCGAGCCCTGAGCGGTGCCCTCACCTTCCAGCCAATCTCTGCTCACATCTCCAGGCACCGTCACATCCGCTGAGTCCATCTCTTCTCTTCACCCCACGTTAGTTCATATGCAACACACCCCACCTCGAGTTATAGCCAAACTTCTCAGCCGTCACCCCAGGCTCGTCCTGCCCCGCAGCCCAGGGCCCTGCCCACACACTGTTTCCACCGGACGCTCATCTGGGTTCTCTACCCAGGTGACCCGGGCAAAGGGCTCATGGCCTCTACAGAACGAGAAGGTCTCAGCTTGATAGCTTTGGGGAGAGCGGGAGCATCTGTGGGCAGCCAGGGTTTGGGGGCGGTGGACATGGCAAGCACGGCCTCCCCCCGCAGGCCCTGCCTCACATCCGACATCTGCAGTGGCGTCTGACTGGCCGCCAGCAGGGCAGAGCACTTGGGAAGGGCACACGCCCCCTGCATGACCGGAGGGTGCGCTTTGCCCTCGCCGCCCGTCCGCTCTCATTCTTCTCCCACCGCTGCAGAGAAGCTTTTGTGAAAAGTGCAGTTAGGAATGACAGGTTTAAATTGTTCTGAAATGTGTATCAATTCATCACGTTGGCTCCTTATGAGCATTCGCCCTGTCTGGATTCCAGAGCTGTGCACACGCGGCACGGTGAGAGCTCCGAGGGTCTCCGTGAGCCGCAGCTGGACACCCCTCTGCCAAACCCTAGCGGCAGCGTGCGGTCGGCCCCCCCTCTCACTCCTGGGAGGCACGGCCTTGCTCGGGGGCGGCCCCGACGGTGAGCAAGTGTTCCCTCCTGCAGGCAAGCCTGCCTTGGCCACGGGGGGCTGTCAAGTCACGGGAACCACCGGCTGGTTCCAATTCTGGAGCCCTCTGTGAGACCCCAAGCACCATCTAAGCTAAATTCTAGCACAGGCGAGGTGGGGGGAAGCCATGAGCTCCTGCCCAGCCTGCGGTCTCAGGGAAGCCTTCTGGAAGGGACAGAACTGGACCCGGGCAGGCCCAGTCTTCAGTGGGAGCTCTGGCCCGCCGAGGCCTGCGGCCGCGAGCCTCCCGGGCGGGTGATGAGTGCGGATGAGCCCAGAGGCCCCGAGAACCTTCTCAGCGAGAGCACTGGGTCCTTGCCTTTCGCAGGAAAGGTCACCGGCATCGCCAAGCAAAAGCCCCACTTGGACAGCAGCCAAGAATGAGCATTGGAAGGTTCTGTGGGAGCCATGTGCAGATGCGTATCCTCCCCTTTCTCTGCTGCGAGCCTCGCCTGGCTGCACGGGAATCCCACAGGAGCCTGGGACAAGGTGACGAGGGGAGGCCAGGCGGGGCCGAGGCCTCTGGACACCCGCGGCAGGGAGCGGGGAGCCGGTAAGGTCTGCAGAGTTTGGTGACGAGAATACGTCAGCGTCGACCTGTGAAGCCCCAGTCACCCACCCAGCCAGACACCCACCCAGCCATCTAGTGGATTCAGCAGCATTAGGAGCCTTGGACGACAGAAGACCAAGAAAAGAGACTCTGAGAAGGTTCAGGAGAAAAGAAGACAAAGGCAAGTGAGGATAAGACACGAGCGACATTTAGGGACGTGCATGACTTAGCAGCAGCAGAGCAGAGCAAAGGAGGCGGAGAAAGAAACTTGAAGGAACGAAGGTAAGAAAACCTTGCAGATTCGTCGGAGGAGGGGTGAGAGAAAGATGGGAGCAGAGGCTGCTGGACGAGGAGGAGGAGGAGGAGGAGGAGGGGCCTGGACCGCAGCCGCCTGGCCCTCATCACAGAGCCGAGCTTCAGCTCCGAGAAGGCACGCCAGCCAGGCACGGGGCGGGGGACTGCAGGTCCCAGGAGCTGCTCAGACCGAGTTATCCCCAGGGCCCCGAGCTGTGTCCCCTGCGGCCTCGGGCCGTGGGCAGCAGTGAGCGAGCATGGGTCTCTCGCTGCGGTGTGTGTCAGACTCCCTGAACACCTACTTAGGATCGATGCAGCAATCAATTTAAAATGCATTTCTGGTTGTGGGGCCAGCTGTTTCTTGAAATGTCATGGGGGACAGGTAAAGGTGGGAACACCCCTAAAGACTTTTTCATGTGTTTGAAAATAAGCCTGCCAACGGCTTCAATCAACCAGGTTAGCATCCAGAAGAACACACATCAGGTTTTCCTATACGGACGGAGGGCGGTGGTGGTGGGGTGTTTTTGCCTCCAGCTCTCTTAAATATCCCATCATCACCCAGGGAGAGCACCCGCCGCTGAAATCAGGGAGGACGGCCCGGCCGCAGCAGGGGGGCCGGCGGGAGGCTCGAGGCTCTGGTTTTCCCCAGCTGCACTGGGCTCCCAGCCGCTCTTTCTAGAAAGGCCTCCGGGGCTGATCGAAAATGCCGGTGCAGGAAGCAGCAGGCCAGGCTTTCATGTAGACCTCAGAGTTCCGTGAAGACCCCGAGGTGCGCGAGGCTTGAGGTCAGAACTGTACTTTCTCAGACCTCAGTCCCCTGGGCAGATTTCCGGGCAGCAGAGGAAAGCAAAGTGGGAGAAGGTTTGAGGACTGGGAGAGAGTGATTCCTTCCACTCTCAGCTCAGGGAGCTGGGGGGCTGGGGCTCCATGGGCAGGCCCCCACCAAAGAGGTGGCTTCTGCCCTCCAGAGCTTAAAATACATCGTGCTTGAGGGCAGGAAGAGCCAGGGACCTCCTCCTCTCAAAGATGGGGGCTGTGGGGCGGAGGCTTGCAGAAATTCTGCTCAAGTCAAACAAGAGAGAGTTGAGCCAAGTAACCCTAGCGCCAAGAGACAAAACCAGCAACTTCTGCTTCCCTGTGTTCGAAGGCCGGGTCCCCAGCTCCAGGATCTAATAATGCCTGATGAGCTGAGGTGGAGCCGATGCAATAACAACAAAGAGAAAAACACAAAATAAATGTAATGTACTTGAATCACCCTCCCCTCCCAGGTCTATGGAATAACTGCCTTCCACAAATCCAGTCCCTGGTGCCAGAAAGCTCGAGGAGTGCTAATCCAGAGGCGAGGATATGATCCTGGGTTCTGCCACTTTCTGCTGTGGGGCCTCGGGCACCTTGCTTAACATCTCTGAGCCCCCATTTACTGTTCTGGAAAACTGGACACAGGGCTTCCCAGGTGGCTCAGTGGTAAAGAACCCGCCTGCCGATGCAGGAGATGCAGGTTCCACCCCTGGGTCAGGACGATCCCCCGGAGAAGGAAACGGCAGCCCACTCCAGTATTCTTGCCCGGGAAATCCCACGGACAGAGGAGCCTGGCGGGCTACAGTCCATGGGGTCACAAAAGAGTCAGATGTGACTGAGCGACTAACCAGCAGCAACTAAACTGGCCGCAGCAGCTACGTCTCAGGGTTGCTGCAGTGCGCATGGGAGGCACCATTATCATCACTATTCTTAGCTTCACCGGCCAGCACGCGGGACCTTAGCTCCTGGACCAGGGATCGAACCCGCACCCCCTGCATTTGAAGTGCAGTCGTAACCAGTGGACGCCAGGGCAGTGCCCCATACGAGGCCCTTAGTCTCACTGGCCCTCACCTTCGGAAGTCCTCGGCAGACTCCAGGTGGAGTCACCTCTACCCTGGCCTCCTGAATGGTGACCTCCACCCCAGACAGATCTTAGAGGAAACTTAAAGACCTGTCCTCAGCCCTGCCCTCCGGTTTCTGATTTGCTCGCGCCCGGTGGTGTGAGCTCCGGTGTGCCACGCTGCTTATACCCCTCTGGGCAGGGCCATCTCTCCTTCCTTGTGCGCCCCCGAGAGCTAGCAGGCTCTTTCACAAATAGGCGTTTAATATTAATCGAGTGGTCGATTTCCGACGGATAAGCGCGGGCTCTCCGGTTATCCTTTCCTCCTTTCAGCGGAAGAGACCTTTCCCTGGCGGGGGTGGGGAGCTTTGCACATGGCAGCCGGCTGACGGGCTCACACGGGTTCGCTGGGCCTGCAGTTCAGATCTAAGCACCAATCCATCTTCCAGTCCCAATCAGTCGTGGACCGGAAGTCTAGAATATACCTCCCTCCAGCTTCTGACTGGGGTCAGAGCCGTCTTGTCAGGAACCATGACAATGCAGAGAGGCCACGGGTCCCCCATCTGCCCCGAGAACGCGTCGGCTGCCTCCACTCCCCTCAGAAATTCTGCTCAAGTCAAACAAGAGGAGAGTTGAGCCAAGTAACCCTAGCGCCAAGAGACAAAACCAGCAACTTCTGCTTCCCTGTGTTCGAAGGCCGGGTCCCCAGCTCCAGGATCTAATAATGCCTGATGAGCTGAGGTGGAGCCGATGCAATAACAACAAAGAGAAAAACACAAAATAAATGTAATGTACTTGAATCACCCTCCCCTCCCAGGTCTATGGAATAACTGCCTTCCACAAATCCAGTCCCTGGTGCCAGAAAGCTCGAGGAGTGCTAATCCAGAGGCGAGGATATGATCCTGGGTTCTGCCACTTTCTGCTGTGGGGCCTCGGGCACCTTGCTTAACATCTCTGAGCCCCCATTTACTGTTCTGGAAAACTGGACACAGGGCTTCCCAGGTGGCTCAGTGGTAAAGAACCCGCCTGCCGATGCAGGAGATGCAGGTTCCACCCCTGGGTCAGGACGATCCCCCGGAGAAGGAAACGGCAGCCCACTCCAGTATTCTTGCCCGGGAAATCCCACGGACAGAGGAGCCTGGCGGGCTACAGTCCATGGGGTCACAAAAGAGTCAGATGTGACTGAGCGACTAACCAGCAGCAACTAAACTGGCCGCAGCAGCTACGTCTCAGGGTTGCTGCAGTGCGCATGGGAGGCACCATTATCATCACTATTCTTAGCTTCACCGGCCAGCACGCGGGACCTTAGCTCCTGGACCAGGGATCGAACCCGCACCCCCTGCATTTGAAGTGCAGTCGTAACCAGTGGACGCCAGGGCAGTGCCCCATACGAGGCCCTTAGTCTCACTGGCCCTCACCTTCGGAAGTCCTCGGCAGACTCCAGGTGGAGTCACCTCTACCCTGGCCTCCTGAATGGTGACCTCCACCCCAGACAGATCTTAGAGGAAACTTAAAGACCTGTCCTCAGCCCTGCCCTCCGGTTTCTGATTTGCTCGCGCCCGGTGGTGTGAGCTCCGGTGTGCCACGCTGCTTATACCCCTCTGGGCAGGGCCATCTCTCCTTCCTTGTGCGCCCCCGAGAGCTAGCAGGGCTCTTTCACAAATAGGCGTTTAATATTAATCGAGTGGTCGATTTCCGACGGATAAGCGCGGGCTCTCCGGTTATCCTTTCCTCCTTTCAGCGGAAGAGACCTTTCCCTGGCGGGGGTGGGGAGCTTTGCACATGGCAGCCGGCTGACGGGCTCACACGGGTTCGCTGGGCCTGCAGTTCAGATCTAAGCACCAATCCATCTTCCAGTCCCAATCAGTCGTGGACCGGAAGTCTAGAATATACCTCCCTCCAGCTTCTGACTGGGGTCAGAGCCGTCTTGTCAGGAACCATGACAATGCAGAGAGGCCACGGGTCCCCCATCTGCCCCGAGAACGCGTCGGCTGCCTCCACTCCCCCCAGCTTGTCACATCAGCGTGACGGCAATCCCCGCTTTTTTGCAACGGGCTGCTTCCCTGGGGCCCTCCCGGAGTCTGAAGGACATGCTGCATTTTCAAGGACACCCCATTCTAGCCCCTGGGGCGGGGACTTCCCTGGTGGTCCAGCGGCTAAGACTCCACGCTCCCAGTGCAGGCGCCCGGGTTCGATCCCTGGTCAGGGACTGATCCCACAGGCCACAACTAAGAGTTCGCAGGCCCCACCACCCTCAGTAAATAAATACCGAGAACAAACAGAAGCAAAGCACAAGTCAGCCACCGGGGCACGGGTTCCAGTGGTGGAATCCTAGCACTCTGAAAATGGACAACCCACCACGAGCCGGCATTTGGGTGGGGGGTCAGCCTAACAGGTCACGTTCTCAGTGCGGCAGGTAACAGGTTTACGGAGACCTCCCCCCGGCTGCCCCTCAGAAGGCGAGTTGCTGGACCAGCTGCGAGACGCATGCTGAGCCGCAGAGGGTTCCCGACACCCAGTGGGTCGGAGGCGGCGTCCAGATCCCAGGAGGGCGCAGAATGACTCAGTAACAAAACCCACAGCGAACAGCGAGGGTGGGGCAGGCAGGGCTAAGAGGAGACCGCCATCGGGGGCACAGCTGGGGACTCTCCTCCGTGAGTCCCGCGTGGTGGATCGGTACGTAATTTACATGACTCCAGATCCATTCCAGACCAAGGTCCTGCCTCCCAGCGGGAAAGGAATTTTCACGGTGCCAGCACTGGAAAGCTGCAGGGCACAGCGGCGAGTCTTAGTTTTTAACTGTGCAGGAAAAACAAGACGCACCTCACTCTTCAGCGCATCCGAACAGGACTGAAGCCACGAACGGCAACCACCACCATCTCCCAATCCTTCTGGGACCAATGACCCAGCCTGGGGTGGCTCCAGACGCTGGATCTGTCCAAGTTCCCCTTCCTCCCTGGGTCTCGCGGCAGCAACCCTATTTACTGGAGACATTTTTAGAAGAATACAGCACACTCGTCGCCACCATTATTACAACACTGGCGCTTCCAAGCGAAGGAAGTGAAATTCAAACCAGATTTTCTATCCCGAGATGTTCTGCTGAAGAGATGGCGTGTAAGTCAGTTACAGTGCGTGCATGGAGCATCACCGTGTTGGGAGTGAAATAGACTTGGCGTTCCATTAAGCGTCAGGCTTTCGAGAGGGAGAGGTGCTTAGAAAGGGTCTCTTGACTCCGAATGAACCCCAAATAAGCAGCTCTCTCATGGAACGGGGCCTCCCTCCCTGCCTTCCTCCTCCCTGCCGCCTCATTTCAATTAGCTTTCTGTTTTCCCAGCTTCCTTTCCCTTTGGATCATCAAGGCTGGCTGTCACTGATTGCTAGAACGTCAGGAGCGGAGTCAAACAGCAGACGTCTCCCACCTGGCCCTCCAAGGGGTGGCACGGAGTTGTCACGGCCGTGGGACAGACTGCCCGGGAGTGGGTGGGGCCACGGGCCTCGTTCCAGTGTCTCCCACGTCCTTCTCCAGTCCTGGCAGCCTCGAACCCCCACCACCAGTGACCCATCAAAAGGAGAAAATCTTATACACACAATGGAATACTATTCAGCTGTAAAAAGGAACAAAGGACTGATCCTTACGCGGACCAAAACAATGCATCTAACTGAGCAAAGAAACTACACTCCAAAGCCACACGCTGTGTTAGGCAGTCGATAAAAGAAGTGCAGAACAGGGCGACCCACACAGACAGAGAGCAGGTTGGCGGCGGCCAGGGGCTGGGGCGGGGCCAGGAGGGGGGCCACTGGCGGGCACGGGGCTTTGCCTGGGAGCGATGAGAACGGTTTGGAACTAGACGGAAGTGGCAGTGGCCAGACACTGCAGAACTGGTCACATTAACACGGTGGGCATCGCGACGCCCATGCCACCTCGAATCAAAGCAAGCCAATGAAAACAGCGACAATTTCCCGAGCACACGCGAGGCACCAGGTGGATAGCCAGGATCCCATTAGCAGCCCTGCCGAAGGCGTCACCAATCCTGATGGAGAGATGAGGGAGCTGAGGCGGGGGTGGGGGTCACCTGGGCGGGCAGGGGCGTCAGACGGCCACGTGCCCTGCTCCCCTGGCGTTTCAAACCTCAGGGTCTGGAAGCCTGGGGATCGGAGGAGCAGACGAGGAGAGTCTCTGTGTCCAGGAAATGGAGAGAGAGGCAGAGGGCGGCGGGTGAGGGTATGAAGAGGAGATGGGGACAGAGAAAAGGGAACAGGAACTCGGGCTTTATTTAGTAGCTGCAGGTGCGGGGTGAGAACAGGACAGCGAGCGAAACGAAGCAAGACGGCCGTCAAGGGAGGACAGTGGGTGGCGGGGGCGCTGGAGGGGCACGCCGGCCTGGCCGGGACGCACGCCTGCCTCCCGACTCGGCCTCCTGCTCATCACACGCCTGCTCTGAAACCTCCGGAGAACGTGGGCACCTGGCACCCGAACCTGAGCGATTTCCTGTAATCAGGCTCACCTGTTTTAAAGCCACCCGCCAGCTCAAAACATACAAACGCCGAAGACTCACATTTTCCACATCAGGGGAGTCGGGACGACAAGGTGGCCAGGAGGGGGGCCACTGGCGGGCACGGGGCTTTGCCTGGGAGCGATGAGAACGGTTTGGAACTAGACGGAAGTGGCAGTGGCCAGACACTGCAGAACTGGTCACATTAACACGGTGGGCATCGCGACGCCCATGCCACCTCGAATCAAAGCAAGCCAATGAAAACAGCGACAATTTCCCGAGCACACGCGAGGCACCAGGTGGATAGCCAGGATCCCATTAGCAGCCCTGCCGAAGGCGTCACCAATCCTGATGGAGAGATGAGGGAGCTGAGGCGGGGGTGGGGGTCACCTGGGCGGGCAGGGGCGTCAGACGGCCACGTGCCCTGCTCCCCTGGCGTTTCAAACCTCAGGGTCTGGAAGCCTGGGGATCGGAGGAGCAGACGAGGAGAGTCTCTGTGTCCAGGAAATGGAGAGAGAGGCAGAGGGCGGCGGGTGAGGGTATGAAGAGGAGATGGGGACAGAGAAAAGGGAACAGGAACTCGGAGCTTTATTTAGTAGCTGCAGGTGCGGGGTGAGAACAGGACAGCGAGCGAAACGAAGCAAGACGGCCGTCAAGGGAGGACAGTGGGTGGCGGGGGCGCTGGAGGGGCACGCCGGCCTGGCCGGGACGCACGCCTGCCTCCCGACTCGGCCTCCTGCTCATCACACGCCTGCTCTGAAACCTCCGGAGAACGTGGGCACCTGGCACCCGAACCTGAGCGATTTCCTGTAATCAGGCTCACCTGTTTTAAAGCCACCCGCCAGCTCAAAACATACAAACGCCGAAGACTCACATTTTCCACATCAGGGGAGTCGGGACGACAAGGTCGCAAAACACCTCCAAACACGCGGACTTTCCTCCCCAGGAGCTGAAGCCCGCCTCTCAAGGGACTGCCGTGTCAAGGTGTCTCTGATTGAAGATGGCAGGGCTGGAGGCTGGAGGGCGTTTCTTTTTCACTTTCTCTGCCACCAGGCATCGGCAAATATGAGCCTGTGTTGGTTTTTTTTTTTGACGTTTCATCCTGCCCACACGGTCGTACTGGAAATAACTTGACCGAGTGTTTGAAAGAAACAGTGATGGGAATTCGGGAATCTTGACGTCCAGAGATCATCTCCAGCTTCTCACCATGTAAGTGAAAGCTTATGAATCAGGTGCAAACCAGAAAGGTCTTTTTTTTTGGCCTGTGCCACATGACATAATCAACAATAATTAAGGCAGCCATCAAATCTGCACCCAGACACTACCTGGGCATGGACTTGAGAGACAAGCTTTTCTTTTAAATGAATTTATTTGCTGCGGCTTCCCAGGCAGCACCAGTGGTAAAGAACCTGCCCACCAGTGCAGGAAATGTAAGAGAGATGCGCTCGACCCCTGGGTTGAGAAGGTCCCCTGGAAGAGGGCATAGCAACCCACTCCAGCATTCTTGCCTAGAGAATCCCATGGACAGCAGAGCCTTGCGGGCTACAGTCCCAAAGGTCGCCAAGAGTCGGACACGGCTGAAGAGACTCAGCACGCACGGGCAGCACGCACCGGCACGAGGGCCTCTGTTTCCGGCCGGGTTCCGGCCGGGTTCGGGTTGCTGTGCACCGCCCTCCTCTGGCCGCAGCAAGTGGGGCTACTCTGCAGCTGCGGAGTTCGGGCCCCTCACTGCGGAGGCTTCCCCTGCTGCCGAGCACGGGCTCCTAGGGTGCGTGGGCCTCAGCAGCTGCGGCTCATGGGCTCGGCTGCCCTGCAGCACGTGGAGCTTCCTGGACCAGGGATCGAACTTGTGTTCCCGGCACTGGCAGGTGGATTCTTCACCCCTGGACCACCGAGGAAATCCCCAGGCTCCAGTCTCCTCAGCAGAGCACTGCTGCCTCTCTGCTCACTGAACGAGCTCAGCCTTGCGAGCCAGCTGGGCCTCATCCGACAGGCGGTGACAGTTCTGCCTCTCAGGAGGCTATCTGCTGTGTGGCGGACACATCCCTCTTTCTCATTTGAAAGGACGCCTCCATGATCCAGCTGACTCCCTCAAACCAGTGTGACCCCCAAAAGTAGTTTCCAATCTCGAATAAGCCAAAGACCCCCAGGGGCTGCTGCAAAGCTTTCTTCCACTCCCTAGGACTCAAGTGGATTCCTGAAGCTTTGCATGAGAAAATGGGGAACCTTCTGAGATGCATCCGGGAAATTCCGTGAGGGGGACACCCCCCGGGGGGCCCGTCCTCCGACTCCCATGGGACGCCATTCACTGCACATCACGCCCTTCCTCCCAGGGTTCTGGATCCCGCCAGCTCAGCTCTGCAGTCTCCCCCTCCCTCCGTTTGGCTTGCGGGCAGGAGCTGGACCCCGGTGAGAGGTTGGCCAACGTTTACCAACAGGCTGGCTTCTCTGCACGCGGAATCTTCACACGCCCGGAGGAACTGAGAGGTGCTCCCCGGGGAGGGCGGGAACCCCAGGGAGGGCAAGGCGGCGGGGCTGCGAGCCACAGATAACGGCGAGGCCCCAGCTTCTGGGGACAGATGTTTGCACACTTCCTCTCCACCAGCTGGGCTGCGGGCATCTCCCTCCTTCAACAGGAGCACACGCCGGGCACCCACCCCATGCCTCGGCCCTCCGCGTGGTGCTCCCTCGATGACCCAGAGAAATGGTATGGGAAGGGAGGAGGGAGGGGGGTTCAGGATTGGGAACTCATGTACACCCGTGGCGGATTCATGTTGCTATATGGCAAAACCAATACAGTACTGTAAAGTAAAAAAAAAAACCACACACACACACACAAACACCAGTACGTAAAAAGGAGAGCGTTCTGGTCCAAATCGATCATCAGGCATTTATTGAAAGCCTTCCCTGGGCTCTAGTCCACGTTCTGTGCAATCAAAGCTATAGCCTAAAACAGCGGCCCTGCACCCGCTGTCGAGTCTCCCGTATTGTTTAGGAAATTAAGATGAAGCCGGGCGAGCTCACGGTTCGCACGGATCGGTGAGGGGGTTAGGGGCTCCACAGCGGCCCCTGCCTGCTCCAGAGGATGCTCCCTGACTGAGGATGTGGGCTCCTGAGCTGGGCGCACACCCGCTGGAGTAAGAGGACTGGCCGGTTGGAAATGTACTCACAGGTTTGCAAACCAGCTCAGCCCCGGGGTGGCCGGCGGGGCGGCGGGGTGTCTCTCCGTGGTCCTCTCCAATTCCCTCTCCTCCAGCGCAGTGACCGCCAGGCCCCCAGGAAACGCTGAGGCTGCAGAGAGCACTGCACCCCCCACCCGGAAGCCGGCGCTCGACACCCGCCTCAGAGGCCGCCTCTGTGTTTAGCGGGGGCAGAGGTGGGGGCTGGGGGGGCTGCCTCACTTCCCTTTTTATTTTTGTTCTGAGCGGTGGGTGACTTTCTGCAGGGGGGGAGGCTGGGAGAGGAGGAGCCTGAGGCTCCTGGGGTGGGAGGGGCGCTGCGGGTCAGGAGGGCTGTGTCTGCCACGGGTGGGGAAAGCGGGCATGGGGGGCAGGAGGGGCGGCGAAGGGGCAGCAGCTAGCCCACCCTTCCTGGGGCCCCTGCAGCTGTGCGGACCTCGCCCGGGAGGCCACGGCCCTGACTGTCAGCTGCGGGAGGAGGGAGGCCGGCTGATGGGAAGCATGGGGCCCAGAACCTTCCCGGACGGACTATGCTTCCGGCGGGGCCCACGCGGGGCTGTCCAGAGCCAAGTGCCCCACCACGCTCTCTTCTCCTTCCAACATCCTCCGTGGACGCTGACTCAACTCCTCTGACCATGGTGCCCACCCCTCTCTGCCCAGTCCCGCTGGACTGCCCCCCTGAGGGCTGCAGCGGGGCTGGGGACCACCCAACCCCCTTGGGAGGCCCTAGAAGTGGACGGGTCAGCAGACTCTCAGGGAGACTGTGAGCGAGACCGAGGTGACACGTGATGGCCTGGCCTGCAGGCCTAGGAGGATGCGAAAGGCTGGCCTGCCGCTTTCCTGGGAGCCGGGAGGCCCCCCAGGTCCCCCGGCCACCAGACGGGAGCTTCTCACGCCAGGCTCCTTGGCCCCACGCCACACAGAGCCCAGACCTCCAGCTCAGCCCAGTTCCTCTCTTTCCCAGCCTTTCTGCTCCCTTTCCTGACTACACGACTGCAGGATGGCCAGTCAGCTGTGTGCGTCTTAAATGAACGGTCTGCAGACAAAGCACCCGATCACCGAGAGCCGACCAAGAAGCAGGGCCTTTCCGCACTGCTCCCCACCCCCACCCAGAGGCCAGCACGGCTGTGCCCCCGGCCTCGCCTTTTTTCTGGACTTCAGGAAAATACAGCAGCCTCACCGGCTCTCCAGGGTCTGGCTCGTCCCTCCCTGCCCACTGACTTGGGGGCCGTGGTTTATGCGCTCACCTGCTGCCGCACGTCTGGGTCGTGGCCCAGTTCGGCCCCGGGGCGTTTCTGTACGAACGAACGCAAGGGTGTGTGTTGTCTCGTCTTTTGAGTAAAGACTGCAGGTCCTGGGGCGGGTGACACTGAACTCTGCAAGGAGACCCCACTCTATTTCCCAGAGCGGCCCCGACACCCCGCCCCCAACCCCGCTGGCTGAGTAAGGACCCGGCTCCCTCGCCCCGCACAGCCCACTCCTCCCGCCTCACATGCCCTCCCGGTCTCCCTCTACCGGACCGTTCACGCTTCTATGTCTCTCAGGTGGACTGGGCTGAATGGTAACCCGAAACCCATGTCTGCCTGGAAGCTCAAAATGTGACCTTTTAGGAAACAGGGTCTTTGCAGCTGTAGCTGAATGAAGACGAGGGCTGTGAGGATTAGGGGGCTTCACACCCAACGACACAGACAGGGACACAGAGGGAAGACGGCCACGCGATGGTGGGATGCAGAGACGGAGCAGTGAGGCCCCGAGCCGCAGAGCACCTGGAGCCGCCAGAAACTCCAAGGAAGGCAGCGTGCTCCCTGGGGGAGCACAGCCCTGCCTCGATTTCATGCTGCTGGTCTCTACGATTGAGCGAGAACATTGCTTCTTTCAAGTCTGAAGCCATCCCAACTGTGGGACTCTGTTACGGCAGCTTCAGGACACAAACAGGCCCGGAAGCAACTCGAAGCGTGTCTCCCAGTCAAACTCCTATCCAACCTCAAGGCCCTCCCTCATCAATGCCTCCTCCTACAGGAAGTTCTCCCTGATTGCCCTCAACTCATGTATCTCCTCCCTGCTAGGCACCTCCAGACAGCACCCCCACAGCGGCTACAGGCAGAATGCTGTGCCCACCAGCTGGGTGACCCTGGGCAGGTGAGGGGCCAGCAGGACACAGATTTGGTAAAGCTGGGTCTGGGCAGAGTGTGGTTAACAGATAATCTGCAAAGCTGTGGAGGTCAGTGGCAGACTGACCGGGAAGAGGGCAGTCTCCTGGGCTGCACCACTGCGGTTCCCACAGGCCTGAAGGGGCGGGTGCGTGGGAGTAGTGGGTTCTGCAAACCCCAAGGTGGCCCCCAGGGAGGGGCCAGATGACAAACCGCCTGACCTTTGCCCTCCCTGTGTTCTCCCACTGGTCAGATGGGAGAGGCCAAAGGTCAGGGAGCCATGGACGGGCTTCTGGGGGTCAGCCTCTGGGCACAGCAGTGGGGTCTGCGGGCCTCTTTCCCGAGTCCTGGGTGCATCCTCTGTACGTGGGGACAGCGACTGTGCTGAGCCCGCAGGGGAGCACCCGGGCGCGGAGACGCTTGGAGGCTGGGAGGCCAGGCAGCGGGGGCCGGGGCCTGGGAGCTGTGAGGTCTGCGGGCGTCCGCGCACGTTCCAGGCGCCACTGGCCTAACGGCTGCTTGAACTGAGGAGGAGGAGCAGGCCCTCCCCTGTCTGGGCAGCGCACCGCCTTTAGGAGGCTCTCTTGGAGATGCTGGGTGCTTATCCCCGTTTGCTCCTGCCCTCCTGCAGAAGCAGGCGGAGGGAGCCCTGCTTCCCTGCACCACCTCCCGGTGCCCTGACGCTGCTCCTCCTGGCGTCCTGACGCTGCTCCTCCGAGAAACCGAGGCTCAGAGAAGCCGCAGGCTGTGCCTGAGGTCATGTGGGGTCTCAGTCCGCTTAGAGGCTGAGTGCCAAAATACCACTGTCCAGGCGGCCCAAACCACCAGCGTCAATCCCCCCAGCTCTGGACACTGGACGCCGCGACCAGGGTGCTGGTGGCTGGGTGTCTGGTGGGGGCCTCCCCTGGTTCACAGGCATCGCCCTCTCGCCCTGTCCTCCTCGCTGTGAGCTCGTGGGGGCTGGGGGCTCTGCTGTCTCTGCTTCCTCAAGATCACTAAGCCCATCACGAGGCCCTCACCCAGGACCCTGTCTAACCCCCGTCTCACCGGAAGGCCATACCTCCCGCCATGGGTTCAGCCCAAAGCTCTGAGAAGCGCTGGGCCGTGCTGGCGGTTTGGTTCCTCGTGGGGTCAGGGGGCTCCGTGTGCCTCCCACAGGGTCGGGGGGCCCCCTCTTCACCTGCTGCGCCGTGACCATCGCCACGATGCTGTCAGCGGAGGGTCGACTCCCTGAGCCAATCGATGGCAGGGAAGTGCAGCGTGAAGATGCAATCTTCACGGCCAGAGCACACCGTAATGGGGTTTCGGGGCTGGCAGGGGGCCTGGGGGCCACTTCAGCCACGGGCGCGGCCACGCACCGGCGAGGGAGCGCAGGGGCCGCGGTGAGCCGAGGCACTCACTGAACCCGGACCCTGCCGGGCCCTCCTTCTGAGTTTCCTCCCGCCCTTCTCAGCAGGCATCCCGGAGACCAGGGCCCAGGGCCTCCGTGTTGCAGAAGAGGCTCTGTTGCAGGAGAAGGCGTTGAACGCTGGGCCCAGGACCCCCCACCGGGGTGGGGGTGAGCAGGGGCTGACCATGGTCTTCTGCCCCCTGCACACGGACCTCTCGTCACCCCCCGCCCTCCCCTCCCCTGGGAGAAGCGGATACCTCCAGTTTCAGGCGATAAGCAGCAAGGACGGCGCTGCCTGAAGCTGCCCCAGCGCTGGGGCGTTTCAGGGCAGAGGACGTCCGGCCCCCCCCCCCCCAACCCCTTCCAGGGCGGGAAGCCCTCAAAACCCTTCTGAATTCTGAAACACGCCCTGTCGGAGAGACCAAACAGAGATTGCACCACGGCTGGGTGAGGAGATCCCCATGGGCCTTGTCAAGGGTGCACAAGAGGGATGAGGCCAACACCCCGGGAGCCGAGGAGCTGAATTCTCCTGGGAGGAGCAGCTGCTTGAGGCCGCGGGGGAAAGGGAGCCCTCGGGGGAGCAGCATCCAGGAGAGGAAGTGGCTTCGAGAGCCCCCTGCGCACGAGCCCCGGGAGGCGTGCGTCTAAGCCTGCAGGGGGACTGTCCCAGTACAGCGAGGAGGAGACGGAGCAAAAAGCGCTGGCTCTGCGACGGGAACAGCTCCGCGGGCACTCGACAGAACACAGCCCATGGCCGGGGCAGGGTGGTGACCGGTGGCTTCGGTGTAGGAAGCCCGGCCCAGAGCCCCATCTGTCCCGCCGGCTGACCCGCCGAGGTCCGGTTCCGCCCGAGGACTTGGGGTGGGCCTCCTCTGCTTATTTACCTGCCTTGAGGCCACAACTCTCAACAGCACAGGCCCTTCACTGCTGACTCAGCTGTCAGAGTCAAGACTCATCAAATCCTAGCTCAAAAAGGTGCAATGATTTTATTTTCTGATCATAAACATGAGGTTCAATTAGCAGTTTGCTCTAATGACGTTGCCGTGGAAGCAGAGAGGGGAAGACACAAGCTCTCGGACCACAAAGCCGGCTCCTGCTCCCTCTTGCCTCCTCCCTCGTCCCTGCTGGGTCGGAGCAGAGAGGACGCTCGGCTGGAGAGGCCGAGACGGGGGCCAGGCGCTCTCTCGGGCAGAGGCCTGGACGCGGCTCTGGCTGGGATGCCCCTCCTTGGGTTGCGGGAGGCTCCCGGGCATGCCGGCCCCGTCAGAGCCCTGGTTCTGTCTCCCGGCAGAGGGAAGGGGCTGGGAAGAGACGGGGCCTCTGTCTAGAAGCGGAAGGAGACGCCACAAGAGCTAGGGAGCCCAGCTCCTCTAAACTCTGGACACCGGTGGGTGAGCGCCTTTGTGGGACCCACGTTTCGCAAAACACGCCAGACCCAACACCCACCCCGTTCCTCCAACCGCCCCATCTCAGTTCCTCTACAAACAGGAACCCGTAAATAACCTGCGAACAGCTTCATCTATCAAATGGGAGTCGTGATGCCCATAGCTGGCTGGGCTTCAGTGATGACTAAACGCGTTTCTAAGAGCCTGCCTGGGGCAGAGCAGAGGCTCAGGGATGGGAGCTGTCTTCATCCCCCTCGGTGTGCGGGCTTAGCAGTTAGACCCAAAGTCCAGAACTTACTGACGTCGTAAGTCCTACTAATCAGAAATGGACTATTCCACGCGTTATCTAAGAAGCCGAGGTTAAAATGTGATCGCTAATTTCCTAAACTTGACGGGGAAACAAAACCCAGTTCATACGGTCGCTGGTGGAACAGAGCCAACACCACCTTACGTGTGCCCTGCATCCGTGTCTAAATCCAAGCGTGTGTGGAAGGTATGACCTGTGTCCCCTACACGTGGAGAGCCCCCTTGCCATGCACACACCCCACGTGTACACAGGGGAGCAGGCGCACAGACTCCCCAAACACGAGCACCCGGTAGACGTGAGAAAGGGCAGCGCCCTGTCCTGACGGAGCCCGCAGCGCCGGCTTCAGACTGTACTGCAGGCGCTCGCGCTCATACTCAAGAAAAACGTTCCTGGCAGGAGGTAAGGGCGTCTGAGGGGCGCTTCTTGCTAACTTAAAAAAACCAACTATTCATTTCTGGCTGTGCCGGGTCTTTGTAGCTGCGCGGGCTTTTCCTCCGGTTGCAGAGAGTGGGGCCTAAGCGCTAGTTTGGGGTGCGGGGGCTTCTCACTGGGGGGGCTTCTCTTGCTGGGGAGCACAGGTTCCAGGATGTGCCGGCTTTAGTAATTCCAGCTCCTGGGCTCACACTGTAAAGAATCTGCCTGCAGTGCAGGAGACCTGGGTTTGATTCCTGGGTTGGGAAGATCCCCTGGAGAAGGAAATGGCAACCCACTCCAGTCTTCTTGCCTGGAGAATCCGGTGGACAGAGGAGCCTAGTGGGCTACAGTCCACGGGGTCGCAAAGAGCTGGACACGACTGAGTGACTAACACTTGTACCGTGGGCTCTAGGGGACAGGCTCAGTTGTTATAGTACAGGCGTTCAGTTACCACGCGACACGCGGAACCATCCCGGATCTGGGATCGAGCCCACGTCTCCGGCATCGGCAGGCGGAATTCGTTACCACTGAGCCACCGGGAAAGCCCTTCTTTTTTTTTTTTTTTTTCAAATTAAAGATTACTGCCATCCTTCGGGTCTTTGGGCAAGTGTGTGGCTCCTTGGGGCTCTCCGGGGAGTTCTCCTGGGGTCACGGCTGAGATTTCTGGTCTGCTGGAGCCTGGCGTCCCTCAGGTATAACTGCCAGCCCCAACAGGTACAGGAAGCGTCAGGGTGAAATGGTACAGGTAAGCAATGTTTATGTAAGTCAGATCCTCTTCTCTCCATCTGCTAGTCTAGCACAGAGGTCTCCCCTGGGAGCAACAGCTGACTCCCCAGAAAGAGCGGCTCTGGCCCGCAAGGTCCTCCCCAGCCAGAGGGGTGTCTGTGGCCCTGAGCCTCAGCTCCGCCTGGAGCTGGCTGGAGCGGCCGCATTTCAGGCCTCACCGTGGTCCTCCTCAGGCGGCGCTGCATTTGAACAGGCTCGCCACACACGGAGAAGTACGGCCCTAGCTCCTTGCGACACGCTGGTTTGACCTACCTGTCCACCCCATCGAAACTCCTAGAACCTTCTAGACACACGCTGGACTCTCTGGCTCACACCCTGCCTGGCGTTTTTGGCTCCAGACACTGAAGACCATTTGGGGTAACCGAGCCCCGAGTTGGACCAGGCTTCACACAACAGCCCTCAGCGGCCCTCACCTGGCTACTGCGTCCCGGGTGCTGGGCCTGCCCGCACCTCAGTGGTGCGCTGACCCCACTTCCGACTGGTGGCTCCACCCGGAAGCAACTGCCGGGACTTGCGGCTCGGAGGCTCTGCTGACCATCAGCTAGCTCTGCTTACGACGGTCCTCTTCCAAGCTCTTAAACAGGCTAAGGAAGAATACTGTCTACTTGCAGCTACTCCTTTTTATAAAATGAAGGCTTCTGCAAAGTAAAATTTAGGCCCCACAGTTATTTCCTATAAAAATCTAATATTTCATACAACAAGAATTCAGGGTGTACTCGAAGTCTTTTTTGGGGACAGAACGCCCAATGGACCCTAATTACAACAAAGGATCCTTCATTGCCAGTCTTCACGGTAGCCTCTCATCTGGCCTGGTGAATTCAGATCAGTTGTGAGGTTTGTGGAAAGTAATGTGGTATGAAAACCAGTGAAAATACTATAAAATGGAGAACGTGTTTGAAACAACTGTTTGTAGACACTGGACATCAGGAGGCTCAGTATAACCCTGTGGAAGGCAAACTGACTGGGTAAGCCTCAGCTGACTGAGCACTGAAGAACGGATGCTTTCCAACTGTGGCGCTGCAGGGGACTCTTGAGGATCCCTTGGACTGCAAGGAGATCAAACCAGTCAGTCCTAAAGGAAGTCAACCCTGAATATTCCTTGGAAGGACTGATGTTGAAGCTGAAGCACCAATACTTTGGCCACCTGACGCGAAGAGCTGACTCATTGGAAAAGACCCTGATGCTCAGCAGGACTGAAGGCGGAAGAAGGGGATGACAGAGGATGAGATGGTTGGATGACATCACCGGCTCGATGGACATGAGTTTAAGCAAGCCAGGCTTCAGCAATGCGTGAACCGTGAACTCCCTGATGTTCAAGCTGGTTTTAGAAAAGGCAGAGGAACCAGAGATCAAATTGCCAACATCCACTGGATCATGGAAAAAGCAAGAGAGTTCCAGAAAAACATCTACTTCTGCTTTATTGACTACGCCAAAGCCTTTGACTGTGTGGATCACAATAAACTGTGGAAAATTCTCAAAGAGATGGGAATACCAGACCACCTAACCTGCCTCTTGAGAAATCTGTATGCAGGTCAGGAAGCAACAGTTAGAACTGGACATGGAACAACAGACTGGTTCCAAATAGGAAAAGGAGTACGTCAAGGCTGTATACTGTCACCCTGTTTATTTAACTTCTATGCAGAGTATGTCATGAGAAACACTGGGCTGGAAGAAGCACGATCTGGAATCAAGATTGTCGGGAGAAATATCAGTAACCTCAGATATGCAGATGACACCACCCTTATGGCAGAAAGTGAAGAAGAACTAAAGAGCCTCTTGAAAGTGAAAAAAGCGAAAAAGATGGTTTAAAGCTCAACATTCAGAAAACAATGATCATGGCATCTAGTCCCATCACTTCATGGGAAATAGATGGGGAGACAGTAGAAACAGTGTCAGACTTTATTTTTTGGGGCTCCAAAATCACTGCAGATGGTGACTGCAGCCATGAAATTAAAAGACACTTGGTCTTTGGAAGAAAAGTTATGACCAACCTAGATAGCATATTCAAAAGCAGAGACATTACTTTGCCGACTAAGGTCCATCTAGTTAAGGCTATGGTTTTTCCTGTGGTCATGTATGGATGTGAGAGTTGGACTGTGAAGAAGGCTGAGTGCCGAAGAATTGGTGCTTTTGCACTGTGGTGTTGGAGAAGACTCTTGAGAGTCCCTTGGACTGCAAGGAAGTCCAACCAGTCCATTCTACAGGAGATCAGCCCTGGGATTTGTTTGGAAGGAATGATGCTAAAGCTGAAACTCCAGTACTTTGGCCACCTCATGGGAAGAGCTGACTCATTGGAAAAGACTCTGATGCTGGGAGGGATTGGAGGCAAGAGGAGAAGGGGACGGCAGAGGATGAGATGGCTGGATGGCATCACGGACTCGATGAAAGTGAGTCTGGGTGAACTCTGGGAGATGGTGATGGACAGGGAGGCCTGGCGTGCTGCGATTCATGGGGTCACAAAGAGTCGGACACGACTGAGTGACTAAACAAGCCTCAAGATCGCCAGCTTTTGGTCTAGACACACTTTACACGCCACGGGGCAGAGAGGTGGAGCCCAGACTGAGGAGACAGACAGGTATGGGGCTGCCGGGGTTTGCAGTCTAGGAGGAAGGGCACCAAGTGGAAGGCAGCCCGAGAGGACGAGTCGGCTCAAGGACCAAACCGCACAGGCACAGGCGGGAGGCCGCAAGGGGAGCAGGGCAGGAGCACTAAGGGGCTGTGAACCGAGTGATTCAGGGGACACAGGCAGACGATGCTGGGGCTGCAGTCAGTCAGACCGGGAGGGCCTCGCCGCATCCCCTGAGCGTCCAGAGACCAGGACAGCCCACCTGACGAGCAGGGCTGCTCCCGCGCCAGCGCGAGGGCCAGCCTACACGTGACGGACAGAGAAGCATACACTACCGCGTGCGGAACAGGGCCATCGGGGACTTGCTGTGTGAGGACAGGGCCAAAGCCACGCTCTGCGAGACCCAGAGGCGTGGGACTCGGGGGGGGGCGAGGCGGGGAGGGCTGGCGGCGGGACTGCGGGGGCCGTGTGCACCTGCTGCTGCCTGGCACTGCTGTAGGGCAGAAAGCAATACACCGTCGTGAAGCAATCGCCCTCCCAATAAAAACAAAAGTGTTAAAAAGTACTGTTCAAAAGAATCACACCTATCACACAGAAGTGAACTGTCTGCCAGATAAACACTCAGCACAACTTATACACAACAAAACCCAGAAACGTGGCATCCACGGTGACCAGAACTCAATAAGAAATGTTTACTAGACACAAGCAAACGCCAGCAAGGAGAAAAACCAGTCGACAGAAGCAGACCCAGAAGTTACAGAGGTGCTGGCATTTGCATACAAACATTTCAAAAGAGCTATTATAAGTGTGCGAAAGACTTAAAGGAAATAGGAGCAGGAGAAGGGAAAGATACAAAACAGGAAATGACCAAATGAAAATCCTAGACTTAAAATTTAGAAAATACAAATTCAGTACGTGGGCGTAACAGCCATTTGGACCCTACAGAAAGAAAAATCAGTGAACTTGAAGAAAGGGCAATAGAAAGTATACAGCTAAGGCATGGAGATGGAAAAATGTGGAAAATCAGTGAACTGTGGAAAGTGGTCTAACGCTCATGTGATTAGAGTCCTAGAAGGAGAGGAGAAAGAGAATATGTGGAAGAAAATTCACCTTAATTCCCTGCCCCCAGATTTAATTAAAAAATATCAACCCAGAGAGCTAAGAAATTCCATGAACTCTAAGCAAAATAAACATGAAAACATACATAAGTATATGTTGAACTGGTGAAAATCAAATACAAAAAGAAATATTAAAAGCAGACAGCAAAAAAAAAATACACTATATAAAATAAAGGTGATAAAAAATAACGGTCACTCAATAACAATGCAAAGAAGACACGGAGCCACAGCTTTAAAGCCGTGAAACAAAAGGGCAACTTGGAATTCTTGGCCCAGTGGCTATCTTTCAAAAGTAAGATGACACAAAGGCTCTCTCTTTGAGAAATCAGAAGCTGAAAAAACTCCATCGTGAGCAGAGCTGCAGTGTAAGGAATGCTAAATGATTTTTTTCAGACTGAAGAAATACGATGCCAGACGGAAACTAGGATCTGCATCGAGGGCTGGAGAGCACCCGCGAGGTAAACGTGTGAGTTAAGACAAAACTTCCTTCATTCGCAGTTTCTTTAAGAAATAACGAGTGGCTTCACAGAGAAAGGACCTGTGGACACAGCCGGGGAAGGAGAGGGAAGAACTGAGGAGGGCCGCTGGGGCGCATACACACCAGCCCGTGGGGAGCGCTGCAGAGCACAGGGAGGCAGCCCCGCTCTGCCCACAGCTGGAGGGGCGGGGTGCTGGGTGGAGGGAGGCTGGGAGGGAGGGGGCAGGAGATCGCATATGCTACAGTATATTTGACATATTATAGACTGTACAGATATGATTATGACTGATTCATGTTGTTGTACAGCAGAAACCAACAAAACTCTGCCAAGCAACTATCCTCCAACTAAAAAAATAAAAGAAAAACCACAGGCAAGCAGGAGGGAAAGCCTTCAAAAGAGAGTCAGTGGCTTAGAGCAAAACTCACACTGTTCTACTGTGCAGTTTATAACGTGCGTGTGTATGAGTCGCTTCAGTGGTATCCAACTCTGCAACCCTATGGACTGTAGCCCGCCAGGCTCCTCTGTCCGTGGGATTCTTCGGGCAAGAATACTGGAGTGGGTTGCCATTTCCTCCTCCAGGGGATCTTTCTGGCCCAGGGATTGAACCCTCATCACTTATGTCTCCTGCACTGATAGTGAAGTGGAACTGCTCAGTGGTGTCCGACTGCGATCCCATGGATTACAGCCCGCCAGGCTCCTCTGCCTGTGGAATTTTCCAGGCAAGAGTACGAGAATTTTCCAAATCAGGGAAAGAGTACATCAAGGCTGTATATTGTCACCCTGCTTATTTAACTTACATGCAGAGTACATCATGTGAAATGCTGGGCTGGGTGAAGCACAAGCTGGAATCAAGATTGCTGGGAGAAATATCAGTAACTTTTGATACGCAGATGACACCACCCTTATAGCAGAAAGTGAAGAGGAACTAAAGAGCCTCTTGATGAAAGTGAAAGAGAAGAGAGAAAAAGTTGGCTTAAAACTCAACATTCAGGAAACCAAGATCATGGCATCCAGTCCTATCACTTCATGGCAAACAGATGGAAAAACAATGGAAACAGTGAGAGACTTTATTTTGCACGACTGAAGTGAAGACTCCTACGTCTGTGGAGTTTTCAAGGCAAGAGTACTAGAATGCGTTGCCAGTGAGTTCTTTCCCACTAGTGCCGCCTGGGATACTCACTCTGACCACCCAGCCGCCATGCTGTGAGGGGTGGAAGCAGCCGGGAGAGGCCCTCATGCCCAGGAAGGGAGGGCCCCAGCCGTCAGACTCAGATCCCCGCCGATGGCCATGGAGTGATGGCCAAGAGAGATCCCCAAGCTGATGGCGCATGGAGCAGACCCATGAGCTTAGCACCCAGCTGAGCTCAGCCCAACGTGCAGACTCGGGAGCGAGGGGTTTTTACGCAACAACACTTCACCAGAACACCAACTCCGTGGCCTCGGGGAGACGCTTCACTTCTCCAGACCTCAGAGTCCTCAGTGCCAAAGACAGCAGGGTTCAAAGTCTCCAACGCACCTTCCAGCCCAAACAGTCAACGCGTCTTTGAACGTAAACAGTCTTTTTCTCGGTTTCATCACAAAATGGCACATCTTTTCCTCCATCCACTAAAAGCTCCCTTGTGTTAATATGTATCAGAACACCGTGTCAAGGCTTCTCAAGCATTAATGTCTAACTGTCTCACCTGGGGATCTTATCGGAGGCAGAGCCTAAAGCAGGAGGCCAGAGGTGTGCCCTGGGAATCTGCATTTTTCATGCCGCGCTGGACCACTGACAGCGATTTGAGTGGCAAGGCCCTTGTCCCTCTGCCACCAGCAGCTGCCATCAGCCACAGTCTTAAACATGTAAAGGCAGTGTCTGATTTAATCCCCAGGACAGCACTATGAGGAAGGCTTTAGAATCATTTGCACCTGACAGGCTGGAGGCCCGGCGTCTGGAGAGGTCGGGTGACTTGTCTGAGGTCACAGTGAGCGAGCGGCGTGGCCAGGGTCTGAAGCTAGATCAGCCCTCAGACGCATGTTCCCTGGGCCGCCCTCTTTTAACCACGGGGTGACATGAGATTAACAATTTTTGGGGGGGTGTTAATCTCCCCTCTTTGTGCCTGCAGTTAGCCAGCTGGGATGCAAATCTCTCACGGAAGGGCAGGCGTGGGGACGCGGGAGCACATGAAGAATAACAAAACAGAGTTAACAAAGACAGAGGTGACTTTCCAGGCTTCCTATCCCCAGCCGCGATTAATTTACAGCTTTTTACATGCTAATGTTTTCCTGCCTTCTGCCAGTAATAAATAACCAATATGCTTTAATACCTAGTTATTATTCATCCCTTTCAGATATTTGGATTTTGATTCTTCGCTGCAGTTCAATCACATTGAATTTCTTTAACCAGGACAGCTCCATTAAGAATCCTCTCCAAGGACACGCCGGCAGGGCGCTGACAGTAATGGATAACGGGTGACAAGGGAGAGTGGGGGGCAGAGACAGGAAGTATTAGCAGCTGTGGGGAGAAGAGGGGGAACCGCAATAAAAAAATACCACCAAACTACAGTGAAGCAACATTAGGGTTCTGACACAGGCCAGTAAAACCAGGACACCAACAGTTAGCGGCCGACGCGCCATCCCTAACGCGCCTGCCTCTGGCTGTTCCTGCGACAGAAACGTGGGTTCTCTGCAGCGCCGTCCTGACACGGAGACGCCCCTCTTACACTGGAGTGAGGTGTCAAGGGCTCCCCAGCCCTCACTGCGAGTATTTCAGGAAGCTCCTCGGAGATATCTCCGTCTACACGGCCTCAAAGCGTTTTTCAAGCAACAAAGACCAAAGTCAAGGAGCCAAGGCTGAAAGGATCCTTTCCTGCTGAAGCAGCTGTGCTTTGTTCGAGGACCCCAGAACCCTCCGGCCATCCTGTCCGGTGGCCACACGCGGCGGCTCAGGTCCTTCTGGGCTGGCAGTGCCCTGGGGCCACTTTCGGGAGGCGACCCGCTCTGGTCCCTGGCGCGGCCACCTCAGCCTTCAGCTGCAGCTCCTCTGCGTTTTCAGGCCTGGCTCCTCCCTTCATTACAGGAACCACCGGGACCTTTCCTGAACAAGGAGCCGGTCCCCCAGGCGACCGTAACTTTCTGGAATCCATATGGTATCTGGAGCCGCTTCCAGAATAATGTTTTTAAACACATGAAATAACATACAGAGAATTACAAGCTATAGTGAAACAGAATCGTCAAATATTTAAAAAACTGTGATTTTCTAACACGTGTGCCTTCTTATTGATGCCCTGAGTTTGAGATAAGGAGAGGCCGATGATATTCTGAGGCCTCTGTGAAAACCATAAAGGGATATGAAAATATCGGGTGGCCAAAAAAGTTCATTTGAGTTATTGATAACGTGTGATGGAAAACACCCAGATAAACTTTTTGGCCAATCCAGTTTTTGTGATTTCTGTTGGTGACAAGGTTAAAAGTGTTGTCTCTGATAGTGCGATAGCTTGTCCCCTGAATCCATCATTGAAGGAAATGGCAGATTTCCATCAGAGAAAATACTGATGTAAACTTGCGGGGTGGGTGGTGGCGGCCTGGGCTCCAGGGTAAGAAGCCTCATCCCCGGGTTCCACTCCTCCCACTGCCTTGTAAGCACCCACAGAACCCTCTGACTTCCCTGGAGGAGGCCGAAGGTCAGGAACCCCGCCTGTCTTCCTTGGAGCAGCAACGTGATGCCTGGCAAAGTGCCCAGCATCTCTGCAGATGCAGGAGAAACACGGCCGACCAAGTGACCGGTGCAGACAGACTCCTGGACGGCCCTGCGGGAAAGGCGGCGAATCCCGGCTCTCCCCATGTGCTCTGTGAGGATTCATTTACTCAACATAAAATCTACTTGCTTATATTAACTGAGCTCTCATTCATACATCATCAGTTGAGTTCAGGCACTCAGTTATGTCTGACTCTTTGCGACCTCATGGACTGCAGCACACCAGGCTTCCCTGTCCATCGCCAATTGCCAGAGTTTGCTCAACCTCATGTCCGTTGAGTCAGTGATGCATCCAACCATCTCATCCTCTGTCGTCCCCTTAGAGCATAAAAGTCACCATTTCAAGGGTACAGTTCAGCGCATTTCCACATATTCATGGGGCTGTGTGACCATCACTATCATGTAATCCAGATCATCCGCATCCCCCCCAGAGGAAACCCCACGCCCACTAGCAGTCACTCCCCATCCCCTCTCCTGCAGCCCCGGCAGCTGCTGGTTTGCTCTCTGTCTCTGTGGATCCCTCCTGTGGACACTTCACATCAGCGCAGCCCAGCCACACGTGGCCTGCAGTGTGGCCTCAACAGGGGCTTCTTCTGTTTGCTGCGGTTTTCAGCCCATCCCCGCCGCAGCCCGCACCAGCCCTGCATCCCTGTTGGCTGGGTCGCAGGCCCTCGGGTGAACGGACCACATCGTGCTTGTCCCTCCATCTGTCGAGGAACAGCTGGATAGTCAGCAAATACTTGTTTGGCACCAGCACGTGCCAGATGGGAACTCAAGGAAAGCGAGGTCCCTGGCCTCAGTGGGTCAGAAGAGCAGGCTCTGAAGCCAGGCTCTGGGTTGGGAATCCCTCTGTTTTCCCATCTGTAAAATGGGAAACTGCTTTCTCTGAGAGCAGTGGTGAGGCTGTAGCAAGCGGGCACACCTGAAACTGAGAACAGAGCTGGGCACACAGCGTGCGTGGGGAACAGATGATGCCCGGCGCGATCAACACCAGGAGGGAACAGACGGTGCCGGCAGAGCTGCCCAGAGGCGCAGGCTCTTAGATGAGGCCAGGGAGGCCCGCGTCAGTCTCAGTTCAAGACCCAGATGAGGAGGAGGAACCAAGTAAGCGGAGCATCAGGGGAGCAGGGATCCTGGCGAAGACGTGGCATAAACAGGCCTCCAGAGGGCCAGGATGGGGACCCTTGATAGGAAGACACCGGCTGGGACTGCAGGCCACAGACGTCCCCTGAAATTTTCTATCAGCCATGTTACAAAGAAAGTCTAAAGAAATATGTGAAATTAATGTTAATAATATATTTTGAAACCTTTCCCTTAATATATCCAAAATATGATCTTCTGGACATCTGATTAGTGTGAAAAAAATGTTGATGAGATCTCCTGCCTCCTTTTTCTTTTTCATCCTCAGACTGTGAAACCCGGAGAGTACTCCTGCGCCCAGCACATCTTGGTTTGTTTGGATCGCGTATATTCACGTGCCCGACAGCCTGGCTGGGGGGCGGGGGGCGGTCCTCCACGCTGGGCGGCGCAGAGGAAGGACCTGTGAGTGGGTGAGTGGGGCTGGAGTGTGGGGACCACAGGGAGAGGAGGCGTGATGTGACGTCAAAGAGGGCAGCGGGGCCAGATTGTGGGGGTCCTGGGGGTCCTGTGAAGGACCCTGGAGATGCTGCAGGAGGGTTTTGGGTGTGAGGATGAAAGGATGTGGTTTGCAGTGAAACAGACACAAGAGGTTCGGATGGAGAACACTCTGGGAGGCAAGAGTGAAGGGGAGGGGACACCCTGGGAGGTGGAGGACGGTGGTGGCCTTGGGCGTCGGGGGCTGGCAGTGGACACCGGAGGGCTGCCTGCCTCCAGGAGGAGGGACCTCATCAGGTACGGGCTGGCGTATGCACACACGGTGTGACTGCTGCTGAGACTGGGGAGCACGTCAGCCTCACTCACGCCTCTGTCCCTAGCGCCTGGCCCAGACCCCAGTGAACAGTCACCGAGGGCTGACGGAGCCCACCCGGTTCTGAGCCCCCGCCCGGTCACTTGGAGGCCCTGCGTGCTGAGGCATATTGCTTGCGCTTCCCCAGGTGGCCTGCTGTTCTCCGGCCTAACTGATCATCACAGCCTGGCTGATTAATAATGAAGCTTTGCCTGAAGGGGCCTCTCAGTGGCCTTAACCCACTGTCACATCAGCTCAGGGATGTGCCTTTGGTAAGAACCCAGAGTGAGGAAGGGCACAGGAATGGATGCCTCTGTCTACATTCGGCCCCAGAAGGTGCTGGGACCTCCTCCTGCCCACCCCCCATCACTTCCCCACCAGGGGTCCCTGTGGGGAGGGGCCACATCCGAGGGCTCCAGGTCCCAGGCATCCCGAGGTTTCTGCAGCTTACCATGGAGATGGGATGTGGAGTCCCCATGGGGACAGGACATTCAGAGTTCCCAGGCAAATGACAGTTACAGGATGAGGGGCTGAAAGACCCAGGAACCAGCGAGGGTGGGGATATCAATGCTCCAAACAGGCTGGGAAAGAAACTGCAAGAGGGGATGCAGCGGGGGCCACCGGCTGGGAGGGTGCAGGCCCAGGACAGCCCGGGCGTTTCAAGGATAACCGAGAGCCAGCCTCCAGCAAGCCAGAGAAATCAGGCTCCAGCGGTGCAGCCCAGCCGCGGGCTGGGAGGGAGGCCAGCAGCTCCCCTGAAGCTCTCAGCCTGCCCTGGAGACCCCACAGGCCTTTCCAGGTAACGCCTCCTGCCAGCTGATCTCAGCGGTTGCTTCCGCAGCTGTCTATGGCGCGCCCAAGCAGGCCCAGAGTTTGCCCACAGGGAGGGTAAGTGCAACCTCCACAGAGAGACCAGGAAGCTGGGGACGATTTCAGGGGATCGCCCTCCACTGGGGACGTGCAGCTGTTTGGTAAGCTTGAGGAATTTCGTATTTTCCCTTTCATTCTGGGTCACTTGGGCCACTGGGTCCTTATGGGGCTGATTCATAAACCAGGGAAACCAACCCTGAATATCCACTGGAAGAACTGATGCTGAGGCTCCAACACTCTGGCCACCTGACGCGAAGAGCCGACTCGCTGGAGTGGACTCTGAAGCTGGGAGTGACTGACGGCGAAGGAAGAAGGGCCGGCAGAGGGTGCGGCGCCTGGATGGCGCCACCGACTCCATGGACACGAAGCTGAGCAAACTCCAGGAGACGGTGGAGGGGAGGGGAGCCTGACGTGCTGCAGGCCACGTGGTTTCAAAGAGGAGGCCACGATCTAGCAGCCGAACAACAACAACCCTGAGCAACCACAAGTGTGTTCAGCCAACAAAAGACAGGTGAGGAGTCCAGCACGGCTACGGGGAAGCTGGTGGAGGCCTGGGTCGCAGCAGGACCCTTCAGGGCTCTGCGTGTGCATCTCCTCAAGGGAGGGGCAGCGCTCAGCCTTCCCCACGCCCTCTGAGAATCTCTGCTTCACGAATCAACTCGCAGGGCTGGTCTTCTGCCGCACACGTTCTGACAGACACGTCTCAGGACACGCGTCCACCAGCCTGGGGAAGCCTGATGAGCCCACGCCCCTCCAGGGCTTCCTGCATCTGCTCAGGGGGCAGGCACGTGCGCGGCCTCAGCCGCCGCCTGCCCAGCGCAGCTCCGGTAAAAAGCTCGTGGCCGGTTCTCACTCCTAGATGAGGACGCCCCACTTCTGTTGTGGGGCCGTAATGGACATGCTCAGTGGGTGACAGTCCCTTTCATTCGGTTACACCTTGACGTGGTGTTTGCTGACGAGGTGAGCGAAGGACCAGTCAGCGACTGAGTCACTCCAGCAACCCCGTTCAATTCCCCTTTAGCGGGTGAGCCTCTGCTGGGTGGGCACCCCATTCATTTCACCTCAATTCCTGTCGGGTGGGATTTCCGAGGGGGGCATTCTCTGAACCACGTCCCAAGTTGCGGAGTGGGCAAGCAGGGTGAGGCCACGCTTGGCAAGGATGTGTGTGCCAAGCAGAGGCCCCGGCTTGGAGACAGACAGTCAAGGTCCGCCATGACCAGTGGCGTGACGTGCAGAAGGTATCCCCGTCGCGTGCACCTCAAAGACCGAAATCCCAGCACCTCCCGACCCCGGCACGGTGTGTTAGTATTCACACAGCGTCGACCGCAACGCCGTCCAGGCCAGAAGGGCTGTGTGTGCCCAACGGTACACCCAACCCCTGCCAAGGCAATGACCTCAATATCCCCTCCGCCTACACAAGAAACTCACTCTCCAGCTGGGGAGGCAAGCGGATACACCAGGGCAACTAGCAAACAGCAAGACAATTACGCGCTAATCTGTCGGATTAAGAGCCAGCACATCCCGGTGGCAGCTTCTAACATCCTCAATATCCCCTCCGCCTACACAAGAAACTCACTCTCCAGCTGGGGAGGCAAACGGATACACCAGGGCAACTAGCAAACAGCAAGACAATTACGCGCTAATCTGTCAGATTAAGAGCCAGCACATCCTGGTGGCAGCTTCTGACTAATTTTTCATGATAACCTTGACGGAAAGATAACAGAATTTGGATCAACTGTTTTTCCTGACAGGTGAACTCACAAAGTGTTAAGCCATTACGTGAAGGGTACTGACAACCACTCGACTTTAGAAAGGTCTGTTGGATAAATAAATAAACCCTGGGAGAGGTCTCAAGCGGTGGCACCAAAGAGCTCATTCCCGGCTGTACCGTGCGCAGCGTTCCTGGCCACGAAGTGAGACCAGACAGAAAGGAGGAGCTCATCGGGTGCGAGGGTCACGCAGAGTTGGAAGAGACAGTTAATATGATAAACGCGCTCATCAATGTGCAGAGATTTGACAGGCAAGACTATACGGCCCAAATCACAAGATGGAATTCAACAGACTTACATGCAAAGTGTTGAATTTTGCCTCAAAAATGTGTGTAAGGACAGGAATGGGAGAACCGGCATGGCAGAGGCGTGTGAAAACAAACAAACACAAAAATAAAAACATTGTGGGCTTTTTTGATTAACTGAATGTTCCAAGTGGCCTAACGGTGTAAAACAGGGACCTAAACCCTGTAGGAGTAGGGGCGCCCCTGGCGGCTCAGGGGTAAAGAATCCACCCGCCAAGGCGGGGGACATGGGCTTGATGCCTGGGTTGGGAAGATCCCCTGGAGAAGGAAATGGTAACCCACTGCAGTGCTCTTACCTGGGAAATCCCACGGGCAGAGGAGCCTGAGGGGCTGCAGTCCACAGGGCAGCAAAGAGTCAGACACGACTTAGAGACTAGATCAAAAAAGCGTAAGCCTGTACGGAGAGAGAAATTCTGTGTGTGATGCAGTTTCTCCCTTTGCTCCCATGCTGCACCTAGTGGATGAGAAATTGTGAAGGCGCTTTTGATAACTAGAGCTGAAAGGGGCTTCCCAGGTGGCGCTGGCGGTGAAGAATCCGCCTGCCAATGCGTGAGACCCGGGTTCCATCCCTGGGTTGAGAAGATCCCCTGGAGCAGGAAGTGGCAACCCACTCCAGTATTCCTGCCTGGGCGATCTATGGACAGAGGAGCCTGGAGGCTACAGTCCACGGGGTTGCAAAGAGCCGGACACGACTGAGTGACTAACACACACAGAGACTGAGACAGGAAAGGTGAGCCCAGATGGCAGCAAAGGGCCCTTCCGAGCTGGAGAGGGCCAGACACAGGAGCGCCCCAGCGTGCTGAGTCAGGGCCCAGCCCAGGGCGGGTGTGGCCAGGCTGGCCGACCCCCTGCAAACCCCCTCCGCCTCCCACAGCCAGGCTGCAAACTCAGGGGACGTCTTCCGACAGGTGAGAGCTGCGACTCTGGGCTTGGTGGGCAGAGAGGCAGCAGAGTGCCTGGGAGAAGGGGTGGGTTCGCAGGTGAGACCCAGGAGGCACAGGCAGCCTCAGAGCCGAGAAAAGCATCTTTCCCCACAGCACACCTGGGCTCATCCCTCTCACACAAAAGGCTGCAGTGGACAGATGCAGCCGTGGCAGACAGGTTACGGAGAAAAGTCGCTGCTCCCTCGGGAAGGCGTGTCCCACTCTTTGCAGCCCCACAGACTGCAGCTTGCCAGGCTTCCCTCTCCTCCACTATTTCCCAGAGCTTGCTCAAACTCATGTCTGAGTCAGTGACACACATCCAGCCATCTCATCCTCTGTCGTCCCCTCTCCTCCTGCCCTCAGCCTTTCCCAGCATCAGGGTTTTTTCTAATGAGTCACTTCTTCGCATCAAGTGGCCAAAGTATTGGAGCTTCAGCTTCAGCATCAGTCCTTCCAATGAGTATTCAGGGTTGATTTCCTTTAGGATGGTCTGGTTTGATCTCCTTGCAGTCCAAGGGACGCTCTGAACAATGTCCATTGTCAGTACAGCCCCCACCCCAAGAAGCACCAGGCCTTCAGGGAAAGCCGGCACCACCGCAGAGAAAACACCACACGCAGCAGACAGAAGCCGCACCGGGAAGCAGCCCACAGAGCCAGCAGCACAGATCTCTAGACCGTGCGTACGTAACGTCCCCAGAAGGTGCCCGCGACACGGGCTCAGCCGGCGGAGATTTAAAAGATCACTGGAACGGAAATCAGCAGGGGGACCGTATTTGCAGACAGCCCACGACTGAATCACTGAGCTGGAAGGTGGAACTGAGAAATTCTCCCAGGGTCCAGGAGGAGGGAGAAAAAGAGAGGCTGGAGAGAATGAAAGAAAAGTTGAGAGGATGGAAGATGGATCCAGACATTCCAGTATTTCTCCTGGCGGTGACTCAGACTGGGGAACAAAAAGAATACAGAAGACAAACTCAAAGACGTTCTAAGGAAATAATTTCCAGAATTGGAAGAGGACACGCGTCCTCAGCTTAAAAGGACACCCAGGAGTGCGGGAAGATGCGAGAGAACAGACCACATCTATTCACAACGTGATGAAGCCTCAGAACACAAGGCTCCCAGGAAAAGTCCTAGAAGACGGACGAGATATACTGCCTACAAAGAAACAGGATCAGACTGACTAACCGGCATCACCCAGTACAGACACCAGTGTGGGGGTGTCATCTTTCAAGTTCCAAGGAAACATGATTTTTAAACTAGAATCTATATTTAGCGACTCAAGTGTAAACTAGGCAAAAGCTTTTCACACATGCAAGGACTCAAAATATTTACCGTCCACAGAGCTTTAATTAAACAAGCATCAAATGATGCACGTCAGTCAGGAGGAAAGAAATTCCAAGGGGAAAAATTAGGATATAAGAAACAATAGTGGAATTTCCCTGGTAGTCCAGTGGTCAAGAATTCACCTGCCAGCAGCAGGGAACAAGGGATCGATCCCTGGTCCGGGGAACTAAGATTCCACATGCTGGGAAGCAACGGAGCCCACGCGCTCTGCAGGCCACGTGCCACAACTCGAGAGTCCTCGCTCTGCAAGGAAAGACCCCACGCCACGCCCGAAGATCCCGTGTGCCGCAGCTAAGGCTCGATGCAGCCAGACACACAAACATGTACCTAAGTACATAAATATTTTTTAATTTAGAAAAAAGAAACAGTGATGCATACCTGATGTGATCTGAACTGCGTTCCCCAGAGTTACAGGTTGCCAGCCAAACGCCCTGTACCTCAGGAGTAACTATTATGTTTGAATACAAGGTCTTTAAAGAGGTGATTAAGTTAAAAAGAGGTCGTTAGGGTGGGGTCCTAATAACGATCGCAAAAGACATTCCACCCAAATGGTGACCCAAGAGAGCCGGGGTAACTGTGCTACCATCAGAGAAAATAGATTCTAAGTTAAAAAATATTTCAAGAGCCGAAGGATGTTGTATGTTGATAAAAGGGTCAATCTATCGATTCAAAAAACAATTATGCAAATATATGCCTCTTACAACAGAGCCCCCGAAATATATGAAGCAAAAATGGACAGAATTAAGGAGAGAAATATCAGTTCTACAATAATACTTGGAGACTTCAATAGCCCACTTTTAATGATGAATAGAACAACCAGACAGATGGTCAGTAAAAAAACCATGATCCGCAAACCACAACAGAAAAAAAACAGAACAAAGCGATCTTGATGAATTCTGCAAAAAGGAAGAAGATCACAACAAACCTCTGGAAAATAAAAATACAGAGTAGGTATTAAGAATAAGTCCCATGTATCATAAACTTCCCTCCTCCAGGGGATCTTTCCAACCCAGGGACGGAATCCAGGTCTTCCGCGCTGTAGGCGGATTCTTTACCGACTGAGTCACAGGGAAGCCCACCATAAATCGCAGCAAATATAAAGGGTCAGCAAGGACACTGACAGGAGAGGCACGAAAAGGGACCAAGGGCGTCGTACGTCCTTAGAGGAACTGTCGGCTACCATGAGCGCTTCTGGGCCTCACGCACAGCTTTGAAGCACATGAAGCGAACCGGAGAGAAACACGAAGAAGCTGGCAAAGTCGCCGCCACAGCGGGGACACCTCGAGGCCCCAAGAAGGGGGCCGGTAAGCTCGGTTATGAGGACTCAGAACAATTCACATGTTGCACTAATGGCTCCACAGAACTCTGCAGATAGGTTAGAAAAACTCTTTTCAAATACAGGTGGAAATTTTGCAAAAACTCACCATGTATTAGCCACAAGAAATTCAAGCAATAATGAAAAGCAGAAATAACATATGGCATACTGGCTGATGGAAATATAAAATTTTCTTAAAAAAATACAAAAGAACACCATCTTCAATCTATACACCAAAGAAATTTAAAAACAGAAATTAAAAGTTATTTTTAAAGCAACAATAATGAGATCATAAACTGGCAGAATATGAATTAGGCAAGGTGAGTACAAAAGTCAAGTTAAAACGCTCCAGGTACTAAAACACTGAGAAACAATAGGCTGCAGGATACAGCAACAGATAATCAGAACAAGGAACAAAAGCCTGGTGAACTCACCTATGTGTAGGAAATTAATGCCTGATTAGGGTTTTGTTTCAAATCAACACAGAGATAAAAGGCGTATTCAATAACTGTTGGGATGATCTGCTAACAAGTTGGAGAGAATGATATTCCCACTTTGCTCCTCTGCAGAGATAATTTGCAGATAGATTAATGACTTAAAAATGAAATAATGAATTCCAAAAGTTTTAGAGGAAACAAAGTCTAAAATATGCTTCTACCTTGGGATAAGACAGGCCTTCTTAAGCCATAATATGCTAATGTCATTTGGGCAAAGATTGATGAATGTGAGCACATCATAATTTAAAACTTCTGTGTGATGGAAAATAGTGCCACAAAGTTAAAGTGTAAGCTATGTTCTAGGAAAACATCTGTAATACGTGAAATAAAGATTAATGTGCAGAACGACAATAAGGAAAAGGCAAGGAATGCGGCAGGAGAGGAAATTAGGACAATGAACCGGCGAGTCACAGAGTCTTATGTGGTCAATAGACATGGAGCAACACTTCAGCTCAGGAATACTCAAGGGAAAGCCTGAAACCGTAAGATTTTGCTCTGCGCCTGAGTTTTGTCAGCTATAAAACAGGAACAGTAAAGGACTGCACCTTTAAGATTGTTATGGGATTAAATGAGTCAGTACAGACCAGTAAAGTTCTTGGGGCCGTGCCTGGAACGCAATCAACAATCTCTACGCATTAGCGACGATCAGCTTTAGCACACTGCAATAACCTGAGCAGCAAAAAAGTCTCAGTCTTGGTAAAAATAAAGTTTTGGCAAAGGTGTGAGGAAAAAAACACTCTCACATTGTCTTGGGGAGAATGCAAACTAGTCCAGGCAATTTTTGTGGGCAATTTGGCAACATCCGTGAACACACGTAATGTGTGTACCCTGCACCTGGCCATCACCGACCCGATGGACACGCGTTTGAGCAAACTCCAGGAGACAGGGAGGGGCAGGGAAGCCTGGCGTGTTGCGGTCCAAGGGGCTGCAACGACTGAGCGCCTGGGCAGCAGGTGCCTGGCGATCCCACGCTGGCACCTAAGCTAGAGGGACACTCCCCTCTCTGCAGAGGAGGTGCGTGCAGACAAGGAAGAGCAAAGATCGGGGGGGAAGACCCCTAAATGCTCATCAAATGAGGACGGATCATGTTAATCATGGTGCTTTTAGATGCTGCAAGACCCTGCGGGTGTCGACAAAAATGAACGGGAGGTCCACGCGCGTGGGAGGATCTATCTCTAAGAGTATCGGTTAAGTCCTGTGCGATGCTGCTCAGGAAGCAACAGCCGCAAAACTCAAACACGCTCCGGCACAACCTACGTGTGCCTAGACAGAGGCCCGGGAGGACATGCCAGGCCAGCAGCGGACACTGGAGCGGCAGCCGTCTGCCTGTGAGGAAAGCTGAGTAGCTTTGTCTACATTTGTCTTCCCTGTGGCTCAGCGGGTGAAGAATCCGCCTGCAGGGCGGGAGACCTGGGTTTGATCCTTGGGGTGGGAAGATCCCCTGGGGAAGAGAAAGGCTATCTACTCCAGTATTCTGGCCTGGGGTCACAAAGAGTTGGACATGACTGAGTGACTTTCACTTCACGACATTACTTGAAAGATTTAAAAGAAATGTTTTCATGCATGAATTTTTAGAAAATAAAAATAAGATACAACCCTCACCCTACAGAGTCTTCCTGGGGCTTCCCAGGTGGCGAAGTGGTAAAGACTCTGCCTGCCAATGCAGGAGACGTAAGAGATGCAGGTTCAATCCCTGGGTGGGGAAGATTCCCTGGAGGAGCAAATGGAAATGCCTGGAAGATTCCAGGGACAGAGGAGCCTGACGGGCTACAGTTCATAGATTTGCAAAGAGCTGGACATAACTGAGCGTACACACACACACACACACACACACACACACACACACACACCCCACTACAGATTTCCCGGCATCCGTACAAGCTCAGACCGGATCAAAGTTCCTTCCAGCTCTAAGAATCCATGATTTCACCCTTCTTACAGGAGGTCAGATTCATGTAACATTAACCATTTTCAGTGCACAGCTCAGTGGCATTTAACGCCCTGCACAATGCCGTGCAACTGTTTATGTAACAACAATGTATTCTGCCTGAGGACAGTCTCTGGAGTAAACCTTCTGGCTAATTCTGTTATCTTAAAATGTAAATTATGGGAGTAGGTCTGGTGAGGTCTTTACAACCTCCAGACCTTCTTTAGATTAGTTGGAGAATACATAAACTCATTGCTAAGACTAGCAGGCGGGTACTCTTTCTACCCCCTTCTGATGCCTATGTCAGAAGCTTTCTCTATCTCCTTTACACTTTAATAAACTTTATTACATAAAAGCTCTGAGCGATTCAAGCCTCGTCTCTGGCCCCGGATTGAATTCTTCTCCTCCGGGGGCCAAGAATCCCGGCGTCGTGATTCAACAACAACCTTTCAGTTTCTCCTCGTGGTAGCTCACACCATCACAACACCCCCTCCGTGGCTGAATGGTGGTCCGTTGTACCGCTTTGCCACACTTGGATTGTCCCTTCACCTGCTCACGTGTATGTGGGCTCTTTCCGCCTCTGGGCCACTCCACCGTTTTGGGAGTGGTGTTGCTGTGATCCTCTGTGTGCAGGATCTGTTTGCCTGCCTGTTTCCAGTTCTTTTCGGTACCGACCTAGGAGCGGAACTGCTGGGTCACACGGTTGTTCAGGCGCCCAGCTGTGGCCAGCTCCCCATGGACGGCAGCACTCCAGGCTTCCCTGCCCTTCACTGTCTCCTGGAGTTTGCTCAGACTCATGTCCTCTGAGCTGTTGATGGTCACGGGGTAATTCTGTCTTTAACCATCTGAGGAGCTGTCAAGGCTTTTTCACATCATGTGCACCATCTTACATTCCCACCGTGATTCATGTTTAAGATTCTTTTCTTATGTGGACCATTTTTAAAGCCTTTATTGAATTTGTTACAATACTGGTTCTGTTTTATGTTTTGACACTTTGGCCGTAAAGTATGTGGGATCTTAGTTCCCTGACCGAGGATCGAACCTGCACGCCCTGCACTGGATGGCAAAGTCTTAACCACTAGACCTCCAGGGAAGTCTCCAAGATTCAGAAACTCAGAGACGGCAGGCAGGAGTGCGGAGGAAAAGGCTCCCACTAATGACAGGCTGGACAAGGCAGCGCTCACAAGGGGCTGGGATGCTCCTTCCCGCCCCACGTTCACAAAGGCCTGACATCAAGGGCTCAGTGTCTTCTAACCTTAAGGCAGAGTAACAAAGAGACTCAGATCACTCATAGCCAGCAGTGTATAGGAGGTGGCAGGCCTCCCTATCCATCCACCCAGGGCAGCACTCGCCAGGTGCAGGGCAAAGGGGCTTACTCTGGAAGTGGATGGCCTGGGTTTGACCCTAGTTCTGCTGATTTCTCCCACTGGCAAGTAGGGACAGTACTAGGACCCATGTCCTAGGGTGTTGAGCATTACACGGGCTAATTCATGCCTGGTGCATATCCAGTGCCTGACTGCTGGGTGTGTTGCTAAGAAGAACACTCGTAGAGCCACAAACACACCAGACAACAGAGCCAGCCCGGCTAAATCAAGACGCAAAGCACAGGGCTGGCGCGAGGAGATGTGTATAAGAGACAGGGCTGGGTGGGCACCTCGAGTCTGGGAAGCTCGCCTGACCAGCGCTCTGAGCGTCGGCTAGCAGAGGTGGCCTCGGGCGTGTGGCACGGTGCCCCTTTGCCTCTGGGTGGATGATGAAAGACCGGCAGTTAAGAGGCAGAGCGGCCTTGGTGGGGAGCGGTGAGCCTCGTAATGTCATCCTTTAGTCCTGACCCCTCAGTGCAGAGGCAGGGCACCCAGAGCTCTCATCTGCCAGCTTCCAACTGTCATAAGAGAGATGTGCCAAGCGGGGAAGGCATCAAACTGGAGGCAGCCTCAACTGAACCAGGGAATTAGCCAGCTCCTGCTTCTCCTCTCTCCGACTTTAAAATGAACTCCCAGAAGCTCCCACAGAGGGTCGGGCGAGCCAATTAAAAAAAAAATTAGCTGAGCTCCACGCCCACCGAGGTGCCCCGTAGTACTGGGGAATGCCAGGGCGGGGGTGTGGCGGAGAGCAGCAGGAACCTGGACTCTTCTGCAGCTAAGCCTCCGGCTCTGCTCCAGGACCCAAGGGCTCTGCAGGTGAGAAAGGGCTCTCCTGAGCCCAGGAGTCTGCGCGGCAGCCAGGCGCAGTGTTTACCGCTGTACTGCGATTTCTGGGCTCGTGGAGGACAGGGAAGCCTGGTGTGCTGCAGTCCACGGGGTCGTAAAGAGTCAGACACGGCTGAGCGACTCAACAAGAACAGCGTGGTCTCTGGCGCCCAGGGGGAGCTCCTGGGTCCCCGCCTTGGGTTAGCACAACCTGGGGGTGGGTGGGGGGAGTCACGGCAGAGAAGGGTCGGCCTCCTGGATGAGTTTGCGGGGGCAGCTGTGACCACAGACTGGAGGCTTCCACAGCAGGAATTTGTGGGCTCACAGTCCTGGCGGCTGGAAGTCCAAGATCAAGGGGTCAGCAAGGTGGGCTCATTCTGGGACCTCCCTCCTTGGCTTAGGGACGGCCGCCTTCTCCCTGCGTCCTCCCGTGGGCACCCCGCCTCTGCACCCCCATGTGAGTCTGTGTCCCGACCTCCTCTTCTTTCAAGGGCACCAGTCCTGTTGAATGGGGCCGTCCCAGAGACTTCATTTTACCTTAATCATCTGTAAAGACCCCAGCTCCACCCACAGCTAGAGGGACTCACAGACAGAATTTTAGCATATGAGTCTGGAGGGCGGGGAACACGACTCGGTCCAGAACAGCCACCCGGTCAGGGGCCTGGGGCATGACTGACCAGGTCCCTCAGCCTGGACACCAGTTCCAGACTCAGATTCCAGAATGCGTCTACGGAAGTCAGGCAGGGCATCGAGACCCTGCAGCTTAAAACAGCCATAGCAGGTGCTGACTCACCACAGGCTGCAACGGGGGGATCAAGCCACCCTGATCGCTAATCAGAGCTCACAGCGGCCCGGTGGGACCTGAGGTGACGCATCCAGGTGGCCGGTGAGAAAGCGCAGTCTGCGCTCTGCGCGCACGGTTCCACTTAGCAACGTGCGGACACGTCAAGGCCCGTTTCTTAGAAACAAGTCAAACCAAGATGCGGCAGGAGAAGGAGATGAAATGTCAGGCAGCCAGAGTCTTGTTTCACCCAACTCACTTCACCTGGGACGGAAGGGTGGACCCCTCCACCTCTGAGATCAAACGCGGCTTCGGAGGACAAGACTCGAGGGTCGGGGAGAAAGATTGGGGGCATGGAATTCACGGCGTCCCCTCCTGTCTGTCCAGGGTCCCCCTGAGCTCCTGGACCAGGGGATGGAATTGAGTGTGATGACATCGTCCCCTGAGGCCTAAGCTAGGCCAGCAAAACACGGGAGCTTCACCTGAATCCGGGATACCCAGAAGACAAAGTGCCGGGGCTTTTTCAACAAGTCCAGGCATCTGACCGTGAGGCAACACAGCGCTAGGTAACACCACCGTGTCATCAGCATTGAATGTGCAGGAATCTGCCCTTTACCCACCGGGACCGCTCCTGAGTCTCCAGGATGTCCTCTCAGACCCAGGCTGAGAGCCTCTCAAGGTCAAGGGCTGTCCTCGCCATCTCCTGGGTGCACCTTCGTGCCTCCTGTGAAGGTTCTACGACCCCAAGCTCAGAGCCCTGCCCCAAATAAGGATGTAACTAGCACTGGTGTGGCTCAGGTGTTCTTCCTAAGCTGACCCACTAACTTCCAGGCTGAGGACTCCTGCGCCTAAGATCCTGGCTTGATTATCAGGGACCCAGGTGGAGAAGGGCAGGGCAGCCGGATGAGGGGAGGGACAGAAAGTGGGAGGGGCCCCGGTGAGGCCTGAGGCTCCAGCCAGCGCCCTTCAGTGTTCACTGCAAGCGGGAACCGCCTGCGCGGCGCTTGCTCCTTGGAAGGAAAACTATGGCAAATCTAGACAGCGTCTTAAAAAGCAGAGACGCCACTTTGCCGACAAAGGTCTGTACAGTCAAAGCTACGGCTTTTCCAACAGCCACGTATGGATGTGAGAGCTGGACCATAAAGAAGGCTGAGCTTCAAAGAACTGATGCTTTTGAACTGTGGTGCTGGAGAAGAGAGTCCCTTGGACTGCAAGGAGATGCAACCAGACCATTCTAAAGGAAATCAATCCTGAATATTCATTGGAAGGACTGATGTTGAAGCTGAAGCTCCAATACTTTGGCCCCCTGATGGGAAGGGCTGACTCATTGGAAAAGACCCTGATGCTGGGAGAGGCTGAGGGCAGGAGAAATGGGTGACAGGGGATGAGACGTTGGATGCCATCACTGACTCGATGGACATGAGCTGGAACAAGCTCTGGGAGACAGAGAAGGGCAGGGGAGCCTGGCGCTGCAGCCCACGGGGCTGAGACCAGTCGGACATGACTGAGCGGCTAACACTTTCACTTTCCTGTTTTAGACACGATGGTCTTGCACACTAAACAGGCTACAGTGTAGTGTAAACATAACTGTTATGTTCACTGGGAAATGAAAAAATTCATACGACTTGCTTACGGAGATGGTCTGGAACTGAACCTTCAGTATGTCTAAGGTGCACCTGTATAGACATTTCTGTTAAAAAAAAATGTGTAGAAAAAGCACTTGATAAAATTCGACACACATTCCTGACAAAATATATTGGAATGGAAAGAAAATAAACATTCGTAACTAGTTAAGTATATCCACAAAAATCCTCTAGCAAATACAATAGTTAAAGGCAAAGCTTTGAAAGCTTTTTCTTCAAGATTGAGGCCAAAACATAGATGCTCAAGATTACCGCTATTATTCAGTGCTTTATTGGAGATGCTAGCCAGCACAGTGAAAAAAATAAATAAAGAAAAGGAAAAGAAATAAAAAGATCTAAAAAGTGGAAAGGAAGAAAAAACATTGTCATAATTTAGAAATGATATTATCTACATAGAAAAACCAAAAAAACTAGATATTATTATTTAAAAGTTTAGTATGGTTATGAATCCAAGGTCAAATATAAAAAAGATCAACTGTGTTTCTCGACATTAGTAACAAACATAAATGCAGAGTTTTCAAAGATATCCTTTACGACAGCAGTAAAACACGAAAGATATTAGGAATAAGTTGAACAAAAACTGAGCATGACTTTTATAGAGAAGGTGTTAAAACTTTATTGAAAGACATTATAGAAGACCTTTAAAAATGAGGAGCTAAACCAAGCTTGCAGGTGAAAAAACTGTCATAAAGATGGCGGTCTCCTCCAAAACTGATCTACAGATTCAGTATGACTGAAATTCCAACAGCGCGTTTAAGATCTGAAGCAAAGCCTTAAGTGGCAAGGACGGGAGCTGTTCCCGAGATTCTGGGCGCAGGGCTGAGCCCTCAGTGCGCTGTGCCCTGCTTCTGGGCGGGGTCTGTGGTGAACCTCCCCGTGTGCCCTCTTCTGTCCTGCTCTGCCTGCACAGACACCACACCGCACTGCAGGCTCAGAGGGGCCCACGCGGGAAAGGCTGGCTCCCCGAAGGGCAGCCTGGAGAGAGCCAGCCTGCTCACCCGCACCCCACCCTGTCCTCACGTGAGCAGGCATCACCTGCTCTTTAAGACCTTGACAGCTGGGAGTCTGTCACACAGGGTAGCTGACCCTAACTCCCATCAGTGAGCTGGAGTACAGGTCACGGCAACTTCGAAGCTGGAATGTAAGCAGAGAAAAGGAATGGAAGGAAAACAGGACAGAATAAGCGGTTGCCGGGTGACGCCACGAGTGTTCCTGCAGTTGCTCAGTCGCGCCCAGCTCTCTGGGACCCCAGGGACTAGCCCGCCAGGCTCCTCTGTCCATGAGATTTCCCCGAGCATCCTGGAGTGGTTTGCCATTTCCTTCTCCAGGGGATCTTCCTGGCTCAGGGATCGAACCTTCATCTCCTGCACTGGCAGGTGGATTCTTTACCACTGAGCCACCTGGGACGGAGAAACCAATGGCACCCACTCCAGTACCCTTGCCTGGAAAATCCCAGGACGGGAAGCCTGGTGGGCTGCAGTCTATGGGGTCGCGAAGAGTCAGGTACGACTGAGCGACTTCACTTTCACTTTTCACTTTCATGCGCTGGAGAAGGAAATGGCAACCCACTCCAGTGTTCTTGCCTGGAGAATCCCAGGACGGGAAGCCTGGTGGGCTGCCGTCTATGGGGTCGCACAGAGTCGGACACGACTGAAGCAACTCAGCAGCAGCAGCCACCTGGGAAGCCCGTCGAAAGTGTAGGATGTTCATAACTGGATGTTCAGGGGGAGAAGAAAGCAAAATAAAGAGTTGAATTAATAACGGCCAAGAGCGTTTTCCCTGGTGGTTCACATGGTAAAGAGCCTGCTGCCGTGCAGGAGACTCGGTTCGATCCCTGGGTTGGGATAATCCCCTAGAGGAGGAAATGGCAACCCCTCCAGTATTCCTGCCTGGAGGAGAATTCCCAGGACGGAGGAGCCCGGCAGGCTATCGTCCACCAGAGTCACGAGAGCGTTGGAAGTCACTGAGCACCTAACACTTTCACTTGTTCAAGAATGTTAGTAACAGATGAATTAATGACGGAGCTGTGACCAAACCCCACGGATCCAGGAAGTTCAGAGAATACCAAGCAGGGTAAATAACAAGAAGGCACCTGGGAATATCAGATCCAAACTGCAGGGATCCAAAACCAAACAGAGTCCTGAGAGAAGCCGGAGAGGGTAAAGACACCCGTCCTCTGCAGAAATAACAAGAACTACCACAGACACTCACGTAAGAAGGGAGTGGGCCGAGACACCGCCCGGGTCAAGAATGCAAAGACCACCAGCTCAGGCGTAACTTCCAGCCAAACTGCCCTCAAATGTGAAGGAGAAATGAAGACTTTCTCAGAGTAGAAACAACAGGGGGAATTTATGGCCAGTAGGCAAGATCCTTTGTCAATAAAAGAGGCTCTTCAGGCAGAAGAAAGACGGCATCAGAAAGGAAGGACACCGGAGAAGGAGTAATTAAAAGTAAACTAGACCTTTTTTTCCCTTTTCTGTGGGATCTCAGTCCCCCCAACCAGAGACTGACCCTGGGCCCTCAGCAGTGATGGCTTAGAGCTCGGTGTCTCCCGGGAGCTCCCCATTTTTCTTATTCCTAATCGATTTGCGTGATTTCTGTTTTTTTGTTTTTTAAGTCATCATAGTAACAGTGGCTGGGGCAACTGCAGTGCATGGGTGAGTGAGATGATGGACAGGAACCTCAGAAGGTTGGGAGGGATGGATGGGGATCACTCGGTCACGAGATGTCCGCCATGTGGAGTCATTTCACTGGAGACTCGGATTAGTTAAAAATGTACGTTCTAAACGAAAAACAACTTAAACACTCGCTATGCTGAGAGAGGTGGTAAAAATGGGACCATGAAATGCTCTGTTAAAACCTGAGAATGCAGAAAACAAAGAGGGAAAAGGTAGCCTGATATATATATATTTTTTTGGCAAAAGACAAACAGATCTAAGGGACAGAACAGTGAGCTCAGCTTCAGTGCCGGGAACATAAGGAAATAATACGCGAGAAACCCGCCCCTGCAGCTCAGAGGGAAAGGGATGGGACAGCCCTTCAGGAGGAAACTCAATTTAACTTGACGTATTTAATTGGATTTCAAACCATTCACAATAAGTTCCACAGACTGAAATATGAAGCCTTTTTGTTAGTATTCTTTTAATATATGTGTACATTCTTTTGTCTGATGTTTAAAGGAAACCACGTATAATTTTAAAATGTCTGATGAAGTGGGGTGCATGCACCCTTGAGTTGCTTCAGTTTTGTCCGACTCTGTGTGACCCCATGGACCACAGCCCACCAGGCTCCTCTGTCCAAGGGATTCTCCAGGCAGGAATACTGGAGAGGGTTGCCGTGCCCTCCTCCAGGTGATCCTCCCGACCCAGGGAGCCTCCGTCTCTTACGCCTCTGCGCGCTGGCAGGTGGGCTTACTTACCAGCAGTGTCACCTGGGAGGCCCAGTGAATTGGAGTAGAAAAGGATAAAACCTAAGTGCTCAATGATAGGAGAGCTGGAAAGAACAAAGCTGATTTGCTCTGTCGAATCCCAGAAACACCCAGGAAACAGAGGCGTCTTGGACCACAGAGGTTGGATGTGCAGGGTAGGTTAGCATCAGAAGAATCAGTTGCAGATGAAGTTCAAACCCCAGACTCTCTCCCAGCCCTGGCAGAACTCACTGGAAAACTGAATTCTAGGTGCGAAGGGTGAGGGGCCATCTGAAAAGCAGATGATTGAAGTATCAGAAGAGTGGGGAGGGTGGGCTGGAGAACCGATGTGTGTGTGTGTGTGTGTGTTTAATTATAGGCCCCGTGGAAGTATTTGCCTTTTTAAAGCAATACAAATATAAAAAGCAGTGACATTTGCCAACAAAGACCAGTCCAGTCAAAGCGATGTTTTTCTCCAGCAGTCACGTACGGACGCGAGAGTTGGACCATAAAGAAGGCTGGGTGTTGAAGGATTGATGCTTTCAAACAGTGATGCTGGAGAAGACTCTTGAGGGTCCCGTGGACTGCAAGGAGATCCAACCAACCAATCCTAAAGGAAATCAACTCCGAATACTCATTGGAAAGACTGACACTGAGGCTGAAGCTCCAACTCTTTGGCCACCTGATGCGAACAGCTGACTCACTGGAAGAGATCCTGAGGCTGGGAAAGACGGAGGGCAGGAGAAGGGGACGACAGAGGACGAGATGGCTGGCTGGCACCACCGACTAAATGGACATGAATCTCAGCAAACTCCTGGAGACAGTGCAGGGCAGGGAAGCCTGGCGTGCTGCCGTCCACGGGCAGAGTTGGACATGACTTAGCGACTAAATCACAGCAAAAAGTTAAGGTGTCTGCGGACTTGGTCATGAGGATTTCCTCACGCTGATCCAGGGCACAGACCAGCAAGCAGCTGGCCCGGGAACCTACAGCCCCCACAGCAGCAAACCTAATCTCAGCTTCACAGGACAGGAGCGAGGTCAGGTCTCCAGAAGAGGAAGTAGTCCAGGGACTAGAGGGTGATTCTGCAATGACTTCAAAATCCACCCCCAACCCTTTCTCTTTCATCCCCCCCCCCTTGCGAAGTCAATAATCTATCATTTATCTTGCTTTGCTTCAGGCTATGCCATTAATAACAATAGAAACAGCATTTTTTGCTTGTCACCTTTCTTCAAAGGAACTCAGATTGTCTCTGAACCTTTACTGTGCACACAAAGTAGCTGGGAATTTTGTTAAAATGCAGATTCTAATTCAGTCAGCCTGGGGTGGGGCCTCAGAGCCGGTGTTCCTAACCGGATCTCTGGTGAGGCGGAAGCTGTCGGTCCATGGACCACACTCTGAGAAGCAAGAGGACATGAGGCAACTTTATGGGGTGATGGAAATCTTCTCTATTTTGATGGTGGTTGTGGTTACATGGACATATACTTTTATCAAAATTCATTGGTCTGTGTATTTAAAGTAGGTGTGTTTTATTGTACATAAATGATCCTTTATTAAAGGAAAAATCCATTCTAGATGTATTATAGATCTAAATGTGAAAGATGAAACAGCAAAGCTTTTAGGAGTAAACACACACCCTGGGGTAAGCGTCTCTCTCTCTTTTTGAACTACACATACGATTTTAATGTTTAAGTTGTCGTTAGGTTGCTAAATCATGTCTGACTCTTTTGTGACCCCATGGATTGCAACACCCTAGGCCTCTGTGTCCTTCACCATCTCCCGGAGCTTGTTCAAATTCATGTCCATTGAGTCGGTGATGCCGTCCACTCATCTCATCCTCTGTCATCCCCTTCTCCTCTTGCCCTCAATCTTTCCCAGCATCAGGGTCTTTTCCAATGTGTCCGCTCTTCATATCAGGTGGCCAAAGTATTGGAGTTTCAGCTTCAGCATCAGTCTTTCCAATCAATATTCAGAGTTGTTTTCCTTTCGGATTGACTGGTTTGATCTCCTCGCAGTAGCCACATTAGGAAATGTAATAAACCTGGATAAACTACTAAGGCATGTCTTCAGCAGGACTCAAACACGAGGGAACCACGAGGGAAAAAGCCCTCATGAACTGGACTGTAGCAAAATTAAAAGCCTCTGTGCATCAGCAGACTCATAATAAGAGTGGAAGGGCAAGCTGCAAATTGAAGGAAGCTCTCTGCAAGACACACATCTGACGGAGGACTCCTACCTGTCACATATGAAGAAACACTCCAGCTCACTAAGAAAAAGACATGGGGAGAGGAAAACAGGCGAAACACGAGGACAGCCAGTCCACGGAGGAGGACAGCCACACGGCTGATCAGCACGCAAAACGGCATCCGACTCAGCCATAGACGAGACGCAAAGCAAAACGGCACCAACGGCGTGTTTTGATTGCACACTGGTCGGAACTGCTGAAATGAAGAGGCAGCGCTGCGTTTGTGAGACGCCGTGAGAAGAGATGCGCACTCACTGGAACCCCCATCCGTCACCGAGGTGGGGTGCAGTCTGCAACAACACTCGGGGGAAACGACTTGGCGGCATTTCCTAGATTTCAACATGAACGGAGTCTAAGGTCCAGGAGGGCCTCTCTCGGGTGGAAGCACAAGCACAGGTCTCCGGAAGGCCAGCGTACGGAGGCTCAGAAAAGCCGCGTTCCTGCGGCCCCGAGCCGGAAGCCGCCCAGGCGGTCTCGGTAAAACCTGAAACTAGTCATCAAACAGACTCTTCCTGGCAGTACAGACCCGGGAGCACGAACTGCCGCTCGCAACCACGTGGATGAAGCCAGGGCTGTCAGATGGAACACAGGGCGCCCGGCTCGGCTTGTACCTGGAATAAATAAACACACGTTTCCAAGAACATGAATGTCCCACGTAGTACTGGGGATATACGCCTACTAATAAAACCCGTTGCTAGTTTTCATTAAAATACTGGTTTTCAACTGGCCACACGCTGGTTTTTGGTCTGGGTGCTGGAGACGGCACGTTCATGTCGCGAAAATTCGCTGCGCCTCACTTAGGATCCGTGCATGCCTCTTGTATGAATGTTACGCTTCCATGCAAAGTTTATTTACAATGAAGACACAGCTAATCCTGGCCTGCGTCCCAGCAGAGGGGCCCTCCCTGCCTCTCGCCCCGAGTCTCCCATCTGTTCTCAGCACCGCTGTTTGTGATCTTTCGAACTGGCGCATCCGTCCTGGCTGCCGGCCATGGCTCCATTGCCCCAGCAGCTGGCCCGCGCCCACAGGACAGCATCTGCCTCCTTGGCACAGCTTCCTCCCCGTCCCCACACCTTCCCGTCTTTTTGCCAACACCGACACTCATCCCACCTCCATTTCTCTGCTCGGAGGGCCCCCTGCGCTCCTCTGCCTGCAAAAAGCCATGCGGTTTCCCAAGTCTCATTTCGGCTTCGGTCGGCCCTGGAGGTCACTCCATCTCCCTTGGGCAGAGCGGGGTGTCCTGCTCTCTCCCACCTGTCCTCAAGGAGGGCCTCTTTCATCTCCCAGCTGACTGCCTCCTCACCAGGCCACAGGCTTAAGGGGAGGGGAGCCCCGCCTTCACATCTTTTTATCCCCCGCACCTCGTGGGCTGCCTGAGAGTGGTGGGTGCCGGCTACCTCCTAAGGTGCGTATGGATAACGCTAGTAGTGAGTATTCATGCACAGGGGTCAGGCAAGGAATGAACGTAAATGGCTCGTGCTAGACTTTAGGCTTGGCAGGGGCCCTTCAGAGCCTGCTCCAGGGCGCCCGGCCTACGAGCAGGGCGCGCCTGTGTCGTGAACGCACACCTGTCCCGACCGAGCCCGCCCGGACCTTGCGCCCGCCTCGCGGGTCTGGTAGACGCCGCCTCGTCTGCCTTCTTGTGGGAAGTGTGCTGTCTTACTTCCACGTCCCCGATGGCTTCAGCGACTTGTCCGAGGTCGCCGGCTGGGAGGGGCAGAGTTCACACTCAACTGCACCAGTGAGTCTGTGAATAACGCCAGGCACTGAATCACAAACGCCTCAGGGAGCACACAGGCAAGGGAGGAAGTGTGAGTGCCCTTCTGGCCCGTCTCAAGTCAGCCTCCGCGGGCGGCCACCCCCTCTCCCGAGACACAGCCCGCGGGGAAGGGACGCCAGCCTAAACCCCGAAACACAGCGTTCAGCTCCGTCCAGTGACTCTCAACCCCTGCTTCAGGTTCTCAAGTTTTAAACAAAACAACAATCTGATTCACCGTTTCCAGGCCTACCGGAAACGTGAGTCCTTTATTTTTCTGCCACTAAAAAAAAAAAGAATCAAACCAGAAAAAAAAAAATCAAAACTTTATGGCTCAGAAAGAGTTCTGCATGCTTCTCATTTCACACCGCACCAGACACTGTTCACGAGAAAAGTTGCAGGAGGAAGCCCGAAGTAAGAGACAGAAGGAAATGAGACGCTTTACAATAAAACACAAGAGCCCCGGCAACGGATCCGACTCGGGATACACCACTGGCAAGCAGATATGCCCTACAGCTTTGCTTAGACCAAATAATGTAAGAACAGATGGCTCCCCTGGGTCTCTGGGAAGCTGCAAACAGAGCCTCTGTTTGGGATTCTGGCAGAAAACATGGGGCATTAACAACAGTCAAGGTGAAAGAGGGGAGGCTTGTGGATTGAGGGGACGGATGCGGTTTTCATCAGGGAACAGAAAGAGATATATCTGGATATCTCCACTGGATCCCCACAGGCTGCAGGGCACGTGCCTCCTCCAGAAATTAAGCAGCGCCACCCTCAGTGGCACTCTGGGGAGACCCCCCGCTCCAGACTGCCCAACCGGAGAATTAATTTTACTCCAGAGATTTGGATAATAAGGATGAACCCTGGAGGGAGACAAAAATTTACTCAGGGAAGGTTTCTCCACGCCCGTCCTGCAGAAGCGTCACAGCCTGCTGGGGCGACAAGATGCAGGCACCCAGTGGCTGAAAGTTTCCAGAGGAGGCCTCTTGGTTTCACCGGCAGGGAGACTGTGAAACATGCAGCGGTCTCCCAGGCACAGCAAGAGCACACCCCCACACCCAGAGTTCCTATTAATCCCCTTTCTCAGCATCACCAGGAAAAGCCAAATGGCGCTCTCTTGCCCAAGGCGGGGCAAAAGCGAAAGCAAAGGCGTTTCGCCCAGCCCGGGAAGACGGTTCCAAGGCAGACATGATGAACACAAAGTCGAGGCTGGGGGAGGTCAATTAATAACAATGAAACCTTGCATTATACAGCGGTCTGTTATTTTCCAAGCCATTTTTCACCCACTATCTCATCCGCTCTTCAGAGCAATTTTGTGCGGTAGGAAGGCAGGGGTTATTTGTCTCCATCTTGCTGGTGAAGAAACAAAGTCTCGGGAAAGGGAAGTGATTTGCTCAAGGTCACGGCGTGATCGCAGGTTTTTAAAGCTGGCGGGTTTCTGGTCTAGGGGAGCAGGGGCAGGAATGACTAATGGGGGCACCCCTGGCTCCGATCGTCAGTTTCACACCCACAGCAGACACGGGCAATCGATCACAGAGCTACTCTCTTCCGCAGAGCTGGGGGCGGTGGGGGGAGCGCTTTCTCAGGCAAGCCAGTACTAGTTGCCAGGAGCTCGCCCTCAAGGTGAAACCCATTGGTCATCCCAGGCCCTGTCTCCTTTCTCACAGGTGAGGAAACTGAGCCCGGGGAGGGCAGAAAGGAGTTGGCCAAGACGGCCCAGTGGGCTGGAGGCCGAGGACCCAAGTCTCGTCTCCCCCTTCTGAGCCCAGGGGTCTCCCCAGCACTTCACAGTGTGGCCCCGCTGGCTGGGGGAACAAGTCGCCCCTGAGAGGTGCAGCAAGAAGGCCTGGGAACGACCATCTCGGCGCCAGAGCACCTGGGTCCTCTGTGCTGAGCAAGTGGACACGCTCCTAGTCCCAGTGGGGGGACCGAGGACCACCCCCAGGTTTTCAGGCCTGAGCGCTCGGCCGCATCCCCACTTAGGGATGGAAGGCTCCGGAGTTCAGCTGTGGGTCGACTCCACGTCCGGGCAGTCGGGACCGCTGGCTACCAAAGTCCAGCGTTCAGCGGGGAGGCCCGGGGGAGAGACAAGCCTGGGATGTGAGCACAGAGACGGCTCTCAAGCCCTGAGTCTGCCTGAGACCACCAGGCAGGAGCCCGAGGAAGAGGCTGAGCCCACTGACCTCAGAGGCCAGGGGACACGGAGGCTTTCGGAGAGACTGGGAAAGCATCCAGGAAGGCAGGAGGAGGCCGAGGCAGGGAACTGACGCCGCACTCCCAGGAGCGACGCAGCGGCCGAGCCTGCGGCCAGCCTGGGCGAGGTCTTCAGGCCCCACGAGGACAACGAGCGGGCCTGGGCTTGCGTGACCTCGGTCAGGGCTCCTTAAACCCAGGGCTGCGGGCAAAAGCCTGACAGAAGCGCGTCCAGGACAGAACAAGGGGTCGGGAACTGGGGACAGACAGCGCAGACAACGCTCTCAAAGAGACCTTCGAGAGGTGTGCAAGGCTGGGTCCCGCCCCCGCACATTCGGATGGTGGGACCCCAGCCCCACCACCTGCAGCTGGAGACTCAGCCCTGGAAGACTGAGTTAAAATGAGGCCGTTGGGGTGCAGCCAGCGGGGCTGGCGTCCGGTGAGAAGAGAGGGGACACAGAGACACACCGGAGGGGCACGCACACGGCGGGAGGTGGCCAGGCAAGGACACAGCGAGGGCGGGCCACTTGCACGCCCAGGAGAGGCCTCGGGAGGCGCCAGCCCTGCCCACGCCTTGGCCATGGACCGTCTTGACACAAAATTGAGGGGAAGGAGGCTGGCCCATTCCTCAGGAGCAGCCCTCCGCTTGGCACAGTTGTAGGGGGGATCTCCCCCACTTGGAGCGGCTGGAGGAAACCGCTCTCTCCCCGCCAGGCCCCTTTCCTTCACAACCACAAACCTCCCCAGGCCCGGAACCCACGTGACTCCAGGACCCCTGAGATAACCTCCCCAGAGAGAAGGGAACACGGGACTGTGCGGGCTGCAGAACACTCCCCGAGGAATCGGGAATCTCCGTGAGTCTCTGCTACCTGCTACCGCGGCACCCCAGGTGCCACGCAGAGTCCCAAGCTGGTTTTGAAAAGCATCTGAGAACCGAAGGCAGGAGACTGAGCGAGAAGGGCGAGTTGTCGTTATTATTCAACCACCCGCCCCTCAATCAGCTCCACTGGAATCCCTTTTTAAAAGGCCATTTCTTCTTAGAAAACTTCTGTGAAAGACCGAATCCTTACTCAGAGGGAAGGAACAAAGCCCCAGTGTCAATAAACACGCTTTCCTTCACATCAGCACGCATCTACCAACAGGACAGCTTGCTGCACCTCCCGTAACGCAGCTCAAGGCTTCTGCCCGCCTTCAGATGAAAAAAAAAAGGAGGGTCATCACCACCAAGACTTCTCCAAGAGTGTTCACAGGACCTCTCACCGTAGCCCAGAGCTGCACACAACAGACACGTTCCTCCAGGGCAGGAGGGACACGCAACTGTGGTGAACACTCACCGTGTAATACCACGCAGGGCGGAAAAACCCAAGGACTGCTAGACACACGGAGGAATCAAGCTGAGACACCGGAGCACACTGCGCGAGGCCGCGTACGTGGTGGTCGGGGACAGGCAGGGGCTGGGGGCTGAGCAACTGGGAAGGAGAATGAGGATGCCCCCGCCACGCCCCAGGCCTGGAAAGAGCCTGAGTCTTAATCGGGGTAACCAGCTACGTGGGTGTGTGCGCAGCGCCTCCACAGGGACTATGTCCGTGCTATGCCTTACGGGATCAATTTTGCCTTTCACCAGGGCTGGGGAGGCCCTCTGATTTCCCTTCCTGTGACACAGCAGAAACGAGAGCTGCGAGGGGCAGTTTCCCCCTGCAGCCCATCCAGGTGGGAACCAGGAGGGCTGGATCAGCTGGACAGAGGCGGGGGACACCAGCCCTTCCTGTCTCTTCCAAACAGCGCTCTTCCTCTCCTAGTCAGAAGGGTCACAGCTGCTAAGGGGAAGCAAGCAAAGCAGAGGGCACAAAGGGAACTAGAGCTTCCCCTCCAGCCCCAGCCCCACCCCCAGCTGTCCCACCAGGGCCGTTCCTCTCTCTTTTTTCTTACGCTCTTTTTCTTTGGGTTTTTAGGCTAACACTTTGACTTTCCAAAACCAATTCCCCGAAGTCACTGCCTCTCTGCCTGCAGCAGGGCTGACACAACACTGACTTTACTTTAGCTTTTATAGGTGACCTACTCCTTACTCTTTATAAAGTCTTTGGGGATTTTCTTCTTATCCTTGGAGTTCTGAAATCTCACCAAGATATGTCTAGGTGTAATTAAATTAAAATTTTTTTTGTCCCATGCACTTTCCTCTACATGCTATTATTTTGTTCTGTTTTGTTTTTTTCTTCTAGAAAACCCCTTATGCCCCATCTCATTCCTGGCCTCACAGAATTCCACTGTGTGGATGGACTTTGCTTCTGAAGAGCATCTGTGTGGTTTCAAACTTTCCATTACAAATGATGGTAGAATTAACATCTGCATCCAAAAATATATGGACACGTCTATCTGTGAGATCATGTTTTAGAAGCGGAATTCTTGGGTTTATTCACTTACCCATGTTGGTAAACACTGTCAGATCCACAGCGCATTAGACTTGCCTGCTTCCCCTTTCGAGTTTTTTAATCTCTGCCAGTCCAACAGTGAAGAAGGCTGTATCTCTGTTGTATTAGTTTGCATTTATTCATCGTAAATTGACTGGTCTGTTCAGGTTCTGTTTGTTCACTCCTTCTAGCATTTTTCTCTTGGGTCCAGTTCCCTAATTCTAAAGTCAGCAAGCCGAGAGGGAGGGCCCCGCCCTCTGCACTGCCCACCTGCCCCAGCGGCCACAGGCCAAGGGCAGCGCTGAGCCGTCTCCACGGGGACCTTCTGGCTGTCGGAGCCTCAGATATTTACTACCTGGTTCCTGCACCTCCCTGATTTTCTCTGAGAGTTCTCCGTAGATTAAGGGAGCAGATCTGTCCGGCGAGAGTTCAGTTTTGGGTTAAATTCTTCATCTGCTGTATCGCCCACCCGCGACTCTGTCAGAAATAGCCAAGTCACAGGTGAGCCTTTAAAAGCAGAAGCACTCTCATTCAGAAACACTCTGCTCTATGGTAATGTAGGGGTGGTACTCCCACCCCCAGTCCACACACGCCGCAGCTGAGGCTCGGAGACGTTCAGTGACCTCCCCGAGGTCACGCAGCTAGTGCGCGGCAGACCTGGAACGGACGCCCTTTCTGCCGGCTCCACATCCCTAGATCCTTCCCCTGGAGGATCGGCCTCTCGCTGGAGGCCGGACCAGCACCCGGCAAGGCGCTGCCTGTACAGAGGAGTCCAGCGGGTGCTGCAGGGGCACCTGCAGGCTGGGAGCTGCGTGGACAGAGCTCGGGGCCCCGCTCGCCCGTGGCACTCCAGAGCACAAGGACGCACGTGCCAGAGGGAGGTGTGGGGTGAGAAGGAAGGTCAGGGCCTCAACTAGGAACCCCCCGGGGAGAACGGAGCCCTGGCCCATCCGTCAGCAGGCACTGGGGGGGACCAGAGGCCCGCGACAGAAGAGATGAGCTTGTGGAACTGGACCGCTGGGCTGGACCGGCAAACAGCGCACACCAGAGAAGGCAGGGTCAGAGAATCTTCACCACCCCTTGGCGCTCGACCATCACAGCAACGTGACAGCAGCTGTTAGAACCTCGGGGCCCTGAACAAACCGCAACTGCAGGGGCCGCCCTGCTGAAGACAGCCACCCCAGTAACACCACCGACCCACAGGCAGGACTCGCTCAAGCGGACTTTGGGGGACACTGCCCGGGTATGTTCTTTGCATGCAATGCCCACAAGCCTTGTTCTTCCCGAGCACAGTGGCTGAGAATCCGCTGATGCAATTTTTCTTGAGCAGAAAAGCATTCTAAGGGGCTTCCTTGACAGCTGTCTTTTCTTTTTCTTTCTGTTTCCATATTTAAATCCATTCAAAATGTTCTAGGGCTTCTCCTGGTGGCTCAGACGGTAAAGAATCTGCCTGCGATGCAGGAGACCCAGGTTTGCTCCCTGGGTCAGGAAGGTTTCCCTGGAGAAGGGAAAGGCTACCCTCTCAGTATTCTTGCCTGGACAATTCCACAGACAGAATGTTCCAGACTTACTGGATAACGCAGTGTGTCTACAGGGTAGATCTCCTTCCATGCTCACGGCTGTCCTGCAAGATGGGGACTGCAGACCAGGAGACCAAGGAAGGGGGTCCACCCAGCGCGGGCTGGGGAAGGCACACTCCACCCCCAGGCCCTGACCTCAGCACCCATCCTCTCACCCCCCTTGAGTCTCAGGAATAACAACGGCAAAGGTAGTCGTATGTACATCTCGTGCTTTCTCATCTGATGCTTGGTGTAGCTGATAGGCCTGAAAATAATCTCTATTCACACCCTGATTTCATCAGGAAGAAATGACTCCCAGATTGCTGGAGGATGATGGGCCGGCACAGGTGGGCAGTCATGACTGGGAGCCACGTCTGGGCCACAGCCGAGGCTCCTTCCCACCTGCCACTAGGCCCCCGACACAGAAGGTGGACCATGGACCTCCTGTTGCCTCCCCACTCGATCTGATTCTTTCGGAAATTTTTGAACTTTAAAATTTTTGGCTGCAGGGTGTGTGGGATCTGTTTCCTCACCAGGTATCTAACCTGAACAAACCCCCTACGGTGGAAGAGCGGGGTCTTCACCACTGGGCTGCCAGCGTAGCCACTGACCTGACTTCTCTTCAACACACGTTTCACAGATCTGGTCACACTGGTGTTGGGGTGGTCCTCTGGGCATCTGACCCGTGTGGGACCTCACCATCGTCCTGACTGCCAGGGGGCACTGTCTTCAAGGCCAAGGGTAGGGCAAAGCAAGAGGGGACAGACAGCAGCTTTAAACTGGCAGGAGGAGCTCCGCTTATTAGCCTTGGGTCCCTTTTCATCATAATCATCTGAACACTGGACTCGATGTGGCTTTTCATGCATGAAGCGCCATAATCACCGAACCAGAAACAGCCTCCAGTCCCGCGAAGCAAGGCTTCCATCGGGAGGGTGGAGAAACGTGCATCGGAAGGTGGAGAAGGAAGTCGGGACCCACCAGCGCTGTCTCGGCCTGAACCTTCCACTGATCGCCGGAGGGCCCCACGCTCGCCCTCCACCATCCACCGCCCTCTAGTCTGAGTCTCCACCAGCCCCTGGGCACGGCAACACAACCATATGGCCTGAACTACTTAGAGGGGGACATCTGGGTTCCACCTCGCTTCTGCTGTGTCCCGAAAGGTGCCCACTAACGGATTCAATCTGGGGCTATCACCTTGAGAACAAGAGTTAGGTTTACAAGTCATTTTAAAAGATCACATAAAGGATTTATAGATGGACAACACGGGGTCCATGCCTACTATGGAGTATTATTCAGCCTTAAGAAGGAAAGACGGAGAAGGCACTGGCAACCCACTCCAGTACTCTTGCCTAGAAACTCCCGTGGACGGAGGAGCCTGGTGGGCTGCAGTCCGTGGGGTTGCTAAGAGTCGGACACGACTGAGTGACTTCCCTTTCACTTTAAACTTTCATGCATTGGAGAAGGAAATGGCAACCCACTCCAGTGTTCTTGCCTGGAGAGTCCCAGGGACGGGGGAACCTGATGGGCTGCCGTCTATGCGGTCACACAGAGTTGGACACGACTGACGCGGCTTAGCACCAAGAAGGAAAGAAATTGACACCTGCTACCACATGGAGGAACCGTGAGGACATGATGCTTAGTGAACTGAAGGACAAACACTGTAGGATTCCACTTACATGGAGCCCCCAGGCCCCCAGGAGTCAGATTCAGAGAAGCAGGAAGTAGAAGGGCAGGCACCTGGGGCTGGAGGAGGGAGACAGGGGATTCGTGTTTAAAGGGACCAGAGTCTCAGTTTGGGAAGATGGAAAGTTCCGGACATGCTGGTGGTGATGGCTGTGCCACAGTGGGAAGGCACTCATTACCCTTGAACTGCACTTAAAAGTGGTTAAGACGGCAAAGTTCCTGTCATGTGTATGTTACCACAATTTAAAAAAATCACACAAAGGAACAGACTCGGGGCTGGTGTGGCCACCAGACTTCCTTTTTGATGCGGGTGCTAATTAAAATGCACTGACATCCAAACCATTTTGCAGGAATGGGGGAAGCTGAGCCCCAGGCTCCCTTTGCCCGCTGGTCAGCCACGGCCCACAGCCCAAAATGCCCCAAAATGCGACCAATGCTTCTCTACCTGGCCTTGGGGGTGGAGGGAAGTGCAGACTCAGAGCAAACACAGAGGGCAGCATTTTAGCTAAATTCCTGCCCCAGCAGTAACCCAGGGCTTGAGATTTCTGGTGCTCATTAGCCACAGGGGGGGCGCCCACTAACGGCCTGGACCGGTGTGTCTTTCCTTCCTGGGCAGGGGCAGCAGCCTTACACCTTCAGGAGAGGCGGCAAACGTTAGGAGGGGTCTTTTCCTACTACAGATCAGAGGCTGGGCAGAGATGGGTTTGGTCCAAGTCCCCGTCTAAGCCGACTGCCCCCTGCTCACACTCTGCCCAGCAGGTGCCAGGAAGCTGGGAGCCCAGACACACGCAAGCAGTCTCCGCTCCCTGCGTCAAAATAGTCTCCCCTAGAGAACCCTTCTCCGCGCCCCGGGAGGGTTCAGGACACCTTGGCAGGCGGGGATCTGAGGGGTGATGCGGAGCAGCGCTCCAGCCCCTTCAGCGCCCTGGGCCGGTCGCTGTCCAGGAGGCGGGAGGCGGGCACTCCAGGCGCGAGGCCTCTGGGGTCCCATCCGCCCGGGCCCCACTCGCTCCCCTTGCCCCCCTCCCGGGGCCCCACCTTCTCAGGAGCCTGCGAGTCAGGCCTGGCTGTGGTCTGGAGACTTCCTGTCCTTTCAGGTCTCTTTTCCTCCCTCTGGGGCCCCGGGGCGCCCGGCCAGCC